>VXBW01003258.1:53846-126051 GCA_013400375.1 Thinocorus orbignyianus | reverse complement strand
GCCGCCCGCCTACCACGAAGTGGTGGAGACCGAGGTGAGCCGCGGCCTGCCCCCGGGGCGGCCTGCTGTCAGGCGGCGGGGAGAGGGGGATGCTCCCCAGGGAGCCTTCGTGGCCCTGGAGGGTCCCCGGGGGCCGGTAGCACATGGGCCGGTGGCTTCTCTCCCTCTCTGCCCGGAGGCGGCTCTGCCTTGCCATCGCTGCAAGGTGAGGAGCACCCGGTTCTTCTCCTTGGCATTCTAGGAATGTGTGGCTACCGTAGGATCATTATGGATTTTTTTTTTCTCCTCTCCCCCTCCCGTGCCTTCTTGCATAATCCCAGTGACTAATGACTGTCTAATATATTTTTTCTTAACTGTGTTTGCACAATGTGAGGGAACGTGCAGTCGGAGTGTTACTTTGCATGCAGTTTTATTTGGGTAAGCTAAGCATAAATTCAGAAACAGGAGTACAGTAAGCATCGGGATCTGAAGGGCACCTACAAAAAAACTGGAGAGGGACTTTTGCAAGGGCGTGCGGTGATAGGTTGAGGGGTAATGGCCTCAAACTGGAAGAGGGGAGATCTAGATTAGAGATTCCTGGGAAATTCCTTCCTGTGAGGGTGGTGAGGCACTGGAACAAGTTGCCTGGAGAAGCTGTGGCTGCCCCATCCCTGGAGGTGTTCAAGGCCAGGCTGGATGGGGCTTGGAGCAACCTGGTGTGGTGGGAGGTGTCCCTGCCAGTGGCAGAGGGATTCGAACTAGGTGATCTCTAAGGTCTCTTCCAACCAAAACCTTTCCATGATTTTCAAAACAAAGGTTTTTAACTCATAACATAAATTATAGCTGTTTTCCGAACCAGACTTGAAGTAGATAGAAGTGCTGGACAACGCCAGGCCTTTCCCAATTTCTCTCCTTTGCTATTCTTCCTTCTCTCTTCCATTCCCTTCCAGAGCTCTGAACTTCTTTCTCAGCCAGCAGATACGGTTGTGGCACTTTCCCTGCTGCTTGGAACAGTTTTATAGCACTTAACAGTAAAGCCTTCTCCTCCTCCAGGTCTTTTTTTCCAAAGCTTCTCAGAGTACTCATATGAAAAGAGCTAATTGGTAGTGTCCAGACTACGGAACCTGTGGGGATGAGAATAGAACAGCCCTGCAGTGCAGTACCAAATGGCCACCTTGTGTAGTCTCTGTCTCAAGAAGTGGCCAATAGCAGATGCCCAAGCATGTGAATAAAACCACGTGTGTGTGTGTGTGTATCTATAAAAATGTATATGCAGAATACACATACATATCTTCTTGTACATAGCTACACTTGCACGGCTCATCCGTATCCGTACTCTCGAGTATATTGAATTCCAGTCCTGAAGAGTAAAGTTGTGTGATCCTGTTTACTGAATTAACTGTGTTAGATCCTTAACTTGTGTAAGCTGATGATGTGTGCTTGTGGAGTAAGGTGATCTGTGGGATGGCATGTGTGCTGTGCAGAAGAAGAGCCGCTGTGTAACTTTTGACTGAAGCAGTAGGGAACTGGTTTCTAACCTTCGTTTTGAAGGGTTGGGAGTAAATAAGGGTTCTGCCTGTTTACATTCAGATCTCTGCAGCCATCGAGAGGGTGGATTTTCCTATCAGATACAGTTACAGTTGGGACAATCTGGGTTGTCAATGTGACATTTCAAGAGAAGCTGTCAGTGTAAACTTCAGAGAAGCACTTTTTTTCCCCTCCTGTTCCTATTAAAAGTGACAGTTTGACAACTCCAAGAGGAATTTTCCCCCCTGTTATTTCAGCTTGTATGTCTGATCAAACTTACTTATGCATTATAGTTTCCTTTGCCACTCATGTTCTTGTTTGCTTTGACTTCTGTTCTTGTTAACCCACAGGAGGGAAACCAAAACATTTTGATGTAGGCAAATGACTGCGAGTCCACAAAGCGGGTGATTCAGAAGGATTGAAGTATCTTACTATGTGAAACTTTATATGAATTCAGGCCTCAGTTTAGTGATTGGATTCATTTGCATTTGAGCATCAGTCAACTCCTGTGTGTGTGTGCAAACCAGTATTTTTGTAGTACAAGAGTACTTGTAAAAATCTTAAGACTTGGAACTGTTGCTTGTGCTTATTTGTCTGGTATTGCAGTAGAACTCAGCAGCTTTTGACATGCATTTTATAAAAGAGGGAAAAATTATACGTGATTGGTTCTTGAGGTTTTTTTATTCTTCAACTGTAATCTAGAACTACATTCAATAAACTACAGCTATTATTTAAGGGGTTAATCAATAAATAGCTTTCAGCACAAGATTATGGCATATAAAACTGTGCAGAAAGCCATTGTACCAATAGCTGTATTATTCATTGTAGTCATACACATTATGTTGAAACATATTGTACCCCATACCATCTTGCCGTAATTCAGATGTTATTTCTGTTTATCTTCCTCTCAGTATCATCTCTAACAGCTCTTGGAGTGTGTATTCTTCCTTCTCATCATAATACCAGATTTAACTTTTATTTAGCAGGGAGGTAGTGGTGTCTTAGATTTTTTTTTTTGTTTAATTTCTGGATTTTATGTATCAGCAATGTACACAAACATACACATCAAAAGAGCACAGTTATTAGAAATATTCCTCCAAATAGAATTTTCTGGTCTAATAATCTTATTCATGAACAAAAGTTAGGATTAGATTTATTTAATTTTTCTTTCTTTAAAAAGAAAAAGAAAGCTTTAGTCATTCTCAAAGACACACGTGTAACAGGTCTGTACTTTGTATTTACATTCTTTTTTTGGCAGAGTACAGTTTACCACGCATATAAGAGAAGATTTATGAATGATTAAACACTTTACATTTCCCTAATCAGTAATGAATCCATTATGTTTGCATATACTTATTTGGTTTCTGTTGCATAATGTTAGAATCTGTTCTGCTCAGTAAGCATGTTGATCAAAGCAAGGCTTGTCTGGTTTTCTTTGAGAATAACACAGCAACCAGATACATATACTAGTAAAAACATGTTTTCTTTAGATAAGACAGTAAAACCAGTGTGAATCCTCTCTCAGTGGTCCAGACTGCTGCTCTTCTGGGGTGTCTGGAAGTGTTACAGAAGCCTGAATTTGGAATAACTGGCCCAGAAGCGAGACAGCTGCTCTGAGCTGGCTCAGCGTGCGCTCTGTGCTTTATTTGTGAGACTTGAGATGAAAACATACATAAATTCATTTTCACAGGGGCTAAAACTTTAGTTTCAGGAGGATAATGTCTTCCAAAAAGCGTGCAGGTGATATGAAGGTGGCTTTCACATTCAGTTTTCTTCCTGAAGAATCAGGAAGTTCAGCATTGGGTTTGCAGTTGGTTTGAAGTTTTGCCCTGTGTAGTGCTGAAGTACTTTGATAGGCCAAGATCACCTGCTTTTGCAAGAGATATCTTTACCGGTTTGATATAACTAATATGTCTGTTGGCTGAAGTAAATCTTGTTAAGTGCATTTTGGCAAGAATCTGGGATTTCTGTGTTTATTCATTAGGGATCATACAGATTTTTATGGTTTGATTCTTTGCCGAGTCGGGACTGTGGAAGGATGGTGTACTCATCTCTTTGAATGACTGACACATAAGCTGGTTTATGAACTGCTGCTAAATCCTTATAATTTAAGCTAAGACTGTAAATGGATATGACGACAATGTCTGTCAGTGTGTCCATGAATTGCCATGAGTGTGGCAAGTGCTGACTTCCAGGACTCAGGGGGAACCGATGGAGAGAGCAGGCCACATGAATGTGGGGCTTGTGACAAGAAAACCTAAAACTGCAGTAAGAGGTAGGAACCCACTTAGGCTAAAAGTATTGAACATGTAACAACAGTTTGTATAGCCTTTACTGAAATTACCTTGATTTGTTTTTAAACAGCTTCTGAGAGTCGTTACTATGACCTTTTGGGTAGATTGTGATTAAGGGATTATATTACCTTCCAGCTATTCCTGTCTCCTTTAGCACGTGCTCTTTGAGTTATGGTTGTTTTTTTGCAGTTGAACTGGATCAAAAGCTTATATGTGCCAGGTTTCACTAGATAAGGTTTATAATAAACCTTATAATAAACCTTATCTGAGGTAGCTTTTAGAGGTGCTGTTTGATTTCAAGAAAAGGGGATTTTGTAGAAGAAACAGACCAGTGACTGTAGTGAGTACCAGTGCCAGGAACATTCTCACTAGTCATGCTGCAGAACTGGTGTGTTCAAAACCCTGTTTCTCCTCGTTATTAGAGCTCAGTACTGAAAGCACTTCTGTGTGCTGCGTCACGGTGGGTGTGTAACTTAACCTCTCTTTTAGCTTCTGGCATGTAAAATGAGGATAATGGTGTGTGCTTTATTAGCAGTACCACGGACATCAGCCTTGGGAAGTTCTTTGATCCTTGAATGGAAGGAGCTGTATTTATTTAAAGGCAAAGCCTTCAAGCAAATTAAACAGATTTCACACTACAAATTTATAAATTTAAAGTCACTCGCCTGTTTTGCAAGTTGTGTTAAGCTTTGCAAAAGTGAGTATTTCTGGCGTTCTCATGTGGAAGCTTTACAGTGTGGCTTGTCTAGGAATTGCCCTCATAAAACAATTAAGCAATCAAATAAAGCTCTGTGGTGGATTCTGGCATTGAGTCCCTGGCTGGATGCCATCAGAATGTCAAGTGGCATTAGCATTTTAACACTTCTGTTTTTCAGCATCACTGTTTTCAAAAATTAGTGGCCCTAGTGTAGAATCTCTGTTTAGATTTTGGTTACGTTAATGCTGTCTTGGATTTTGGAAGAAAATACTCTGGTTTTCATTCTCAATATAACAAAGATTAATAGAGATGCTACATGGAGTCAGGAAAAATAGGGGTAATGCTGGGAGGTGCAGTTGGTTAATTTTAAATGTAAGCCTTGTTTCAAATAATTCAGAAACCCACTGTCATGTAATGTGATTGTCAGTAATTTTCGGAGTGAGACTAGAAGTTTATTTATCGGTTCATCAGTGAAGGTGATGCCTGTGGGGTCAGTGGAGGTAGGAGACAACTGTATAGCCAATTTCTCAGCTGGGCAGGAAGTGTCTTTGATACAACGTTCTCTGGAGCCGTTTTCTGGTCATCTTCCCAGCTTACAGTGCTATTCTGTGGCAGCTGTTTAATAAGGAAGTGAAATACTGAGGAAGAATGAGAATAAAAACAAATTAGCCAGTGTTAGAAGTTAATTCCAGCAAATCAGTTGGATTGCTTTTGGATTAAGGAACAGTAGCTCTTTGTATGAGGAGGGCAAAGACGGAAAGGAAGTGCCTGTTTCTTTTGTAAGCTCTTATTTTGAAAAAGACACATATTTGTACTGCCATAGGAGTAGTGTTTGGTGTGTATGTTTCAGTTACGCTTCATGGACCAAATTAAAATAAGTTTTAAAAAGCTAATGTACGCAATGTATCTTGCCACTTGATCTTCCTGCTCACTACTTTACAGCAGTTCTGACTTCTCTTGTTCTGATGCTCGGCAGGGCAGTCTTAAAAGACATTTAAAGATTTTTCCTATTAGTTAATCACAGTTTTGTAATAATACACTGCAGAATTTGGATTCAAACTCACTGTCATCTGCTCTGTCAGTTCTGGTTTCTGTCTCACTGTACATCAGTACATGTCCACAGAACAGAAAAATAGATGAGTGTTTTAGCAGTGTTATTGAATTAATTCTCCCAGAGCTTGACCTTTGGTCACTAAAATGTTATAATAAATACTTTATCTAGTGTTTCTGCAGCACTTCTCTGTTGATGCCTGGTGTTTTGGCAAAGGGAGATAAAAGTATTGACTTAGTTTTAGGTACTGAAATGCTAAGCACCTGTGATTCATTGTTTTATTGTATTAAAGCACAATGTTTAGCTGATATCACACAAAGTTATTTTGAGTTATTTGGAAATAAGCACGGGGTTTTGTGCTTATAAAAACTCAAGGGCTGGGAGGAATAATGGTATCAACTCAGAGTCTGGCTGTTGGTAGTTACACTAATGGAATAAGTTTTTTAAATATAACCACAGACAATGCTGAAAACACGTGCAAGATAAGAGTGTTTTCCTTGGTTCCTCATGAATGGCACTCTTAACAGTGCTTTCCATGACCTTTCCCTGGCCTACAACTAGTTATCAAGCTTTAAAATAACGTTGCCAAAAGTGGTTGTAACAAATCTCTAGGACTCAGGTTAAACTGTGGCGGAATCCACTGTTACAGTAGTATTAAAGGGCAAAGATACACCTCTTGTGGGAAGTTAAATGAATCTTTTCATTCAAATGTGATTTTTACAGAGCCTCAGTTATTTTGTTTTCCTGTAATGCTTAGTGTTGTGTTTGTCTCTGAACATCTAGGCAGGCACACTGGGGAATATTGCTTAGTAACATCGCACCATCACCCTGGAAATCAGGGACACCAGTGCAAGCAACATTTTTAGGAAATCCTAGTTAATTTCTAGCTTTGCTGAATTTATCGTTGTTTTTAAATTCATACTGTGTTTTTATTCCCACTCTTCTGCAGTTCTTGGTTGTGAGAGATGGGGAAAGGGGAAGGAGTCATGGGATTTTTGTGGTTAATTTGTGATAATCCCTTACAAATACTAAGAAGGGTTTAGTTTAATCATGCACTTTTGATAGTGCGCTTGTACTGCTCTTAGTTAAAGTCAGTGTCCAAAACTTTCTGTGAGAACTTTCACTAAATAAATGAGAATTTTCTTAGAATGTCTTTATGGTGAAGTGAGAGTCCAAATCAGCTTCGTTTAGGTGCAGTCTGTAACACAGGATTTATTTTTCTTTTGTGATAGACTGGTATCATTCCTTTATGCTAGGATGATGTAATACTAATATTTTTTTTTCTTATAAGACTATACACTTACTTGTATAAAGTAGTACATAGTAAAAATTTTAACTAAGGAGATTAATTTCTATAAAAAAAGAATAAAACATCCATATGTCTTCCCAACTTGTTTACTTTCCCTTAGCAGAACATAAATAACAAAAAGCATTCCTGTCTCTGTCCTCAGAAATTTTGCATAGGGATATTTTCCTGTGGGTGAAAATGCAAGGGCGAGGTGCTGTATCTGTTTAGGACTTAGGTCAGTAGTATACTTCATAAATAAATGTATGTTCATCAGTAAAACATTTTGGAAATCACAGTGGGTTTTCTTATTGCCAAATAAGAAACGTAATATGGAAATTCCATATATGATGCCATTTTCTGAGGCTTACTGATACTGTCTTATTCATAAAAGGATACCAAGCTGGTGCTTAGTGTGAGTTTGATCTGATGGCAAGAGCAGGCAACTGGGAAATACTCTTCAGTTTTGTTCCCTCATCTGCCACTTAACATGAGTTTAAAGCAGCTCTTTAAGCTCCTGGAGTAGCAGTTTATAAAAAGTAAGTAGGGTACTCGTCTGAAAGTGTAACAATTTTTTTAAACACTCAATAACTCATACTTAGTGTGTTCAAGTGTAAGTGTGAGATGGTACCTTTCTTTGAAAACCTTTAAATTCTTACCGCTGTGGTTCAGTTCTGGGTAACAGAATGTCCTCCTTTTAGGAGTTAATTAAAAGGAGAGAGAATTGACATCCAGGCGTGCAAGTAAAAGCTGCTTTAATCAGTAGTCTGGTAGATAGAGGGACTGCCAAGTCATGACTTCAGGATTAATAGTTTCTCCCACAAATTGATGGACATAATAGATCAGAGAAATGCTCTGTCTGTTTTTATGGGTATTTGATGTATTTCTCATACACTGCCTCCACACGAGCATCTTGCAGTACTTTGCAGACATCAGCGAATGGTGCATCAATGTGCTGTGGCAGGGCGAAGTATCGCTGTACTTGACAACTGGGGAAGTTGAAGTACTGAAAAATCTATTTCCTTGTTATTGCTTAATATGCCTATGATAAAAACTGAAAGGTGGACCTGGAATTTTTGGCTTTTAATTCTGGCTTTAAACATTTTTTCATGACTACATTTTGGAGTAATTAAATGTGGTCCTGTTGGTAGGCAGATAGTAACAAAATAGTGAGGCATCAAAAATGTGTTTTCTTGGCTAGAAAATGGTGGTCATTTTGTGAAAATCACTTATTAGAGAGGCAGGAGTGTGAGAGGAAATGCTTGATCTGCTGGTGTCTTAGTCTTACTCTGTTGCTCGCTGAAAGAAATAGCACTTAGGGGTTCTGTTTTGTAAGCTGTACTAGATACAAGGGTACATAATCTGAGCCTCTTCCTTCTGGTGATAATAAATTCTGTTGGTAGCCTTCTATCAAAATCAAATTAACAAATTTAAATTATAATTTGACTACAGTTTCATTACTAAGACTGCCAATTAGCATCAAAACACTTTCTTAAACTCCTCATTATTTTATGTAAAGTGACTGGTATAGTAAACATCAGTGGCTTTAGTTAAACAGTTTTTGATGAGTTAATTAGCTGAATACTGCAGGAATACATTTGGAAGCTTTGAACTGTAACCTTTTAGCAAGTAAATTTATACTTCACTTCTTGTATGAGGGCTAATCTTTGTTCTGTGTTAGTCTTCCATGGAAATTTTGATACTGAAGACTTACGCAATGTTTTATTGATCAGATATTTAACAATTTCTGTTTATTCAGCCCCACAAACAGCTCTGGGAGGTGCCAAGTCCCCAGAGCGAGAATCTTGAATCAGTGCTTGAGATTGTTTGTGTGAGGAATAGTCTTGTTCTCTTGGGAGCCTGTGTGTGTATGTTTGGACATTAACTGCATTTTCACATCAAAATAAGCCAAAAGGGTCAAGACTGTTAGAATGGGCTTCAGGGCTTTTGTGTAATAAGAGATGCATCAGAAAGCATGGAAAATAATGTTAAAGGTTTGCTAGCGAATAGTTTTTGGTCTCAAGATTTCAGCTGCAGAAGGGGGAATAGTCACAGGACGTTTGATGTGCACTGTGATTTTTCTATTTCAGAAAACAGCTCGATTCTTACAGACTTTTGGACAGCTTATCTTTGGATGACCTGTTGACTGCCAGGAATATGGTGGTTGGGGTTTTTTTTATTATTATTTTTACTATTCTATTGATGAAGAATATCTCTACAAATCCTTAACATGTCTGGTAGCAGTCCAGTGTTAAGTTGGTTCAGCCAGAATTGCTTAGATACGAATTTAGGTTATCAATAACTGGCAGATACCATTCTTAAGTCATCTATTTGAGGGGAGGGAGGTAGTTTCTGTATATATTTAAAAAACCAAAACCAACCAAACCCCTGAAGAAAAAGAGAAAGAAAGGAAAAAAAAACCAAAACCTTAAAACATGTAGTTCTCCAAAGAAGAAACCAGGAAAAACAGTTTTTGGGAGGCTGACAGACTTGTGTACTATTTACTTTCACGTAAGAGCATACTCTAAGAGCTGTTATTTCGCCTGTGGACCTGCGTCAGCAGAGTCTGTAGTGACAATTCCTAGTGCCTCAGTTACAAGGTGTTAATTGTGGGTGCCTGCTCAGAGTTGTGTGTGTTTATGAACATCTGCAGAACAGGTCAGAGCTCCAGCCTGGGGTGTTTAACGAGCCAACATCACCTTACGCAAGAGCTGAGCTGACATTGCACCTTCCCACGGCGACCGCTCTTAGCAAACCCCTCACTTTAAAGATTTAACATTGATTTAAAACTTGGACAGTGAACAATTTAGGTGTTTTCTTGTATGGAAGGACACTCGATATGAAAGAGCAACAGTAAGTCTTTAAAGAGACTTTTACTCCTAGTAGATACCTTGTAAGTAACAAGACTGGGTTTGCAGTAATATAAACTGAACATAGAAGCAATCTCCAAGTGCAGGGTATTAAATTTATTTATACTTCGAAGGGGAATTTGAATTTTAAACTCTCTGGGCATTTATTTGAGACTGTTGCAGATTTCACAGTAGCTGTGAAGCTACTTGCATGTGATACACTCTAAAAAGAATAAATAATTACACTTGATACTTTCTGGGCTGTGTTTTAGTAGCAGAAAACTGACAAGCAAGAAAACTTGTCTCTAATTAGTGGAATGTGCTCCTTCAGTGCAAGTAATTCCCATTATTATTAGGGCAATGTTCCCAGTACCACACTTGTTGCTATTGTGTAAAAAAACAACCATCTTTTTAGTACGTTGTTGGTAGACTCAATCCAGCCATAGACCAGCTGTGTCCTTAGTGCAGTTTATAATACCTTTATTTGTGGGAGCTGAACGTACAGTGAAGAACGTGTGTTATTTCACACTTGTGTGGAAATAGGTAAATAAAGAGGACCTTTGCTTAATCGCAGTTGAAGAAGCAGAACAATGAGTGGAGCTTTTCAGCAGCAGTTGAAGGTCTGCACTGCTATTAGACTTCACCTCTTAAACTATCCATTGCTAACACTAGTTTCATTTAACAGGGACACTTTCCTCCAGGGAATGGAGCAACCATCACCTCAGTTACTGTAATGATTTGTTGAAACGTTGCTTTCCTCTGCTACAAGTCTAAGCTGAACTGAAATTGCTGAACACCCAGCAATTAGGTGTTTAGATTGCACTCGGTCTACCTTTATTAGACTAATCATTGTATTCCGTACAGTTTTGGTTTTCTTTATAAGTGCATGTTTATTTTCTACAGGAAATGGGTTTGTGTTCTGGATGAGTGTCCCACTTCAGAAGCCGTAAAATTAACTGGTGTTTGTTTAATCAATACAACAGGCTATTTCCTAGAAAACTTCTGCTTTTAAATGTTTGTGGTGTCTTTTAGTTTAGACATTCAAACCTCTCTCTTCAAAAACTTGAAGTATACAAACAGGGCATGATGTACTGGACGTGAATTGCATTAGATTTCCATGCATAGTGCTGGATCAGAGGACTAGTGTCAGAAGCTGATACTCAGGTCTCTTGTAAAGTAAAGTACAGCTTCCCATGAAGACAAATTTAGGACTAAACATTTAGTACAGGGTTGGGGGAAGGTCTACTTTATTTCCCAAACACTGACACGTGGGCTCTTTCTGAGCACTATTTTGTGTTCCATTTCTATAAATTTTACTGCTGCTCTCCAGAAAGTGTTAGTAAGTCCAGTCACTGGGTGCTATCGTCACCTGCGCTGGTGAACTTTAAAGGGCAAGCTCTATACCATTACCGTTTCCTTGGCTTAGTATTTTTTGAATCATAATGAAACTGAATATGACACACTTTTTAATAAACAGATCTAATCCTGCAAATAGCAAGTGCAGCAGGAGAACTGGAGGCACACCTGTCTGCATACATTGATTTTTGTTCTTTGTATACCATGTCCTCCTGAGCTCAGTTCTTTTGGTTTATTCCTTTCTATTTGTTCTGTTCACTTTCCTGACACTGTCTTCTTCTTTTCTTCTTTTTTTTTTTTTTTTTCTACAAACTGCTGAACATGTTTCCTGCTTGTCCTTCCTCCTTGCGTGTCCCTGGCTTCTCTCTCGGGGATCTTGTTACCATCAGTGTGCTTGTTTTCCTCTGCTTCTGACAGTTGCTCCTGGTTGTGGCCAGGCTTGATCCAGACGTTCTGTCCTTTCTCCTGCTTGAGTTGTCTGCTCTTGTGAAGGCAGGGAGTAGTTAGTCCATGTGAACTCCTTGGCACATTGGGTAACTAGCATCTATGTGTGGTTAAAAAATAAACAAAAGAAAATAAATGGATAACTTGTCTACTCTTTCATTTGGCTCTACAGAGGAGGTTACCTCATATGGCACTTAGCAGAGAACATGGGGCTAATTCTGTGTTCTGCCTGTACACAGAAATAACTGTTGTTTAGTGGCACTAGCAAGGAAAACTGTAAAGTTAAGCTGCAGACATCTGCTTGTTTTTTCCCTGTTTGCCTTCCAGAGCATTTTCCAGTAACTTATTTTGACTTTGGGAGAGGGTCAATTATATTTTCTTTCTTGGACAGCTATATTTGAGGTGTCAAATTTTTTTTAGATAATTAGCTAGTGAAAAAAAAAAAAAAGTCCTGATGTATTGGATTAGTGTCTTGTGTTTCTTATTGTGATGGGGTGAGAGAGTGATGAAATTAGCCTCCCTTAGCATAAACTGTTCCATATTCTACAGCAGTTGTTGAACAGAGGACTAATATGCAGATCTGTGGAGATCAAGGTTTTGTACTCTACAATCTCACAGGGACTGGAAGTACTTATCACTTGGCTCTAGGATCTGATATGCTAAGGAACAAGATTTGCTACGCAAATAGGCAATTAGTTAGCAATTAGTTATGTAAACATAGTAGTTATCACCTACACTAAATACATAAAGGTATGTAATCCCTTCAGATTGAAATACTAAGTTTCGCTTTGGAGAAACACGAGTGGCCTCAGGGCTGCTGAAAATTCGACATGCCTGTTACAGGCACAGCTGCTCTTTCTGAAGCTATGAAATCCCTTGAAGTGTCTGTTTCACTTGAACTTCCTTTTTATTCGCAGAAAAATGATGAAAATGGAAATTGCTCTGGTGAAGGTATTGAATTTCCAACAACTAACTTGTATGAACTGGAGAGCAGAGTTTTAACAGATCACTGGTCCATACCCTATAAGCGGGAAGAATCTCTAGGCAAGTGCCTAATCGCATCCACCTACCTGGCAAGACTAGGTAAGTTCTCTTTCTGCAAGAAAAGTTTATCTGTTCAGAGGATTTTATAGACAGTATGGTGAGCGATTACATCTCTCATATTAATCTTGCAGTTGTTTACTTTGCACCCTGCAGAACAGTCACATCTCTGTAAAAAGTGGTTTAACAGTGTGTGATTCTCCCCAGTGTTGTAGAAAGAATGTCGGTCTTTTTTGTCTCTGAAGTTATTTGTTTACTTAAGCTTTTTCTAAAACATGGAGCACGTGTTTCTTTATGGTGTAATGATTATAGGAATTACTATTTTTCAGAGCTGAATTACTGACTCTTTTTTTCATTGTGCTGGTTGTTTTCCATTCGTAAAAACAAGCTGTCATCTAAATCCATGCTGTATCACGCTTGTGTGGTTGTTTTTTCCCTAGTGAAATGCTTATACTCCATTAGACCTGAATTTGACTTTTCTGTATTCAGTACTTTGACTGGGGTTAAGAGGGTTATGGAGGCATCGTGCCCAACAACTGGTATAAAATAAGAATACAAGATAGTTTTCTCATCTCGCCTGATGGCAGACTAAAGGGATGTTGTAATCTGTTGGAAGAATGGAAGTTAGTAGGTGGTTCTGGTTTGCTTCATTGTTTCCAACCTGTGTTAAAAGTGGATTCTTAGTTTTAGGTGGAGACTGTGAAGCATCAGAAACGATCTGAAGTTAGTGTAAGTTACATACTATGAAGGGAGAAATACTAATCTTCTTCAAGCTAATAATGCTTGAAGAAGTTGTAAAAGGTAGAACACTGGGAAACTTCTTATCTCTGAAAAGCAAGTTCTCTTGGCTCATGCTTTACTGTGGCTGGAAGAGCATGCTAGTTATGAATGAACAGTGGCACATTTATTACTGCTAGGTTTGGTTGATGTACCCAAAAACGTACAACAAGCTCATTGAGGTAAGTTTTGGGTGGTTTTTTTTGTTGTTTTTTTGTTTGTTTATTTGTTTTGTTTTGTTTTTAAGAATACTTTGAAAAAGCACTCTCCTTTCTCTAAAGGTCTTTCTGATTCTGATGAGAATTGCAAGAGATTTATGGACAGATGCATGCCTGAAGCATTTAAAAAGGTAAGTAGGTACCATAGACCAATGTTTCCTCTGTGGTGTTCATGGTGGAAATAGTGTTTTGTAATCCAGACTTCAGGAGCTGTGGTAACCATTGAGTGTGTTCTTAGATGAAAATCACTATTTTACTTGATTAAAATTATACGTGGACTTTAATTAAAGTCATTCAAAGTCCTAGTTCTGCACCTCTGGCCAACTCTAGCACATAGCTTTTCTCTTTTCTTAAATGAAGGGCTCTATAGTAATTAGATCTTAAAGACAAGCTTAAAGACCCTTTGATACAGCCATTGATGGCAAGTTCAGAATTGGATTTCCTTTAACTCTCTTCTTTCTGCTGCTGCTTTGGAAGATTGCTACGTTCTTTCTTACCTCTTTGCATGATCTTTTAGAATTTGTCTTTTCCCTCAGTGTTTAATGCCTAATGTGCCTCTCTGGCTGTTCTCTGGATTATTGAGCATTTTTTCTACAGAGCTCCTGAAACCAATTTACTTCCCACTGTTCTATCCATTTTGGATACTGCCAAATTTCTTGCCCAGTTTTTAGACCATATGCCTAAAATATATACACAGCTTTTAAAGAGTTACTCAATCCTAATCTTAAAATCCTGAGAATACAAGTATATTTAAGGAAGATAGAAATTTAAGGGGAAAATGTCTTTTTCCACTTAGGTATTAGAGTAATAACCTTACATGTAGTACTGAAAATAATTTGTTAATTTTATTTTAATATTAAATAAACAGTGTAGATTGCTCCTTCAGAAAGATAATCTATAGAAATCTAAATTTAGAATGTGCCTGAATTACAATATGCCAAAATATTTGCAGGAAACTATTGTTTCTTAAAATGGTCCAAAAAGTAATTGTATTTAAAGCATTAAGCTTTTTTACTGCTTATATACAGACAGAGCTAGCAGAAATTAAATGAAGTTTGCAGATGGAAACTTCATGTCCTTTATAAACAACCACGTTAGACCAGATTTAAAGAACATGTTTCAGTAGGTGGAAAGGCAGCATTAAATACCTTTCTCCTCATGGAACGTGTTCTTTGTTTTCCGGTAGAAACCGCTCCAAAAGTGTGAATTGGTAAATGGTTATTAGAGCTGAATCAGTGCAGCTTTGTGGCACACCTACTTGAAGATTTAATAGATGTGGGCTCAATCTGCAAACAAATTAGTTTCATATTAGTTGCTCTTTGCAAAGGTTACAGTCTTTACTAGTGCATGGAACTGGAAAACAGTTTGCTACATTTTATTTTCTGTCATAAACTGTGATTTAAGGTGTTGTTCTGTGAAATTACAAATTTAATTAACTCTTAAGCCACTAGGGCAGGAAAGCATCTGAAAAACAGGCCAGACAGTGTTTAATACACTCCAAGGAAACATTTGGTCTGAAAACAGTCACAGGGGTTGATAAATTTCTCTTTTTTTGTGATTATGCTCACACTTTAAAAAAAAAATCTTTATTTTTTTAGCTGTTGACATCCAGTGCTGTTCACAAATGGGGAACTGAAATCCATGAAGGAATATACAACATGCTGATGCTGCTAGTGGACCTGGTTGCAGAAAGAGTCAAACAAGATCCTATTCCTGTGGGCTTGCTCGGTGTACTTACAATGGTATTTGAATCTTTGATGCAGTTTCTGATATTTGGGTATTTGGCATTTCATATTTATGTTGCTGCTGCTTTTTCAAACTATATAACTTACAATCTGCAGCTGTTGCTTGCTGCAGATATTTAACATCTAGTATGTAATTGATAAAGCGGCCAGTGCTGTTCAAAGCTTTTTGAAAACTAGCACACTCAAAAAACCCCAAACATCTGCTGTCACTTCACTGTTTTTTTTTTAAAACTGGTATTTTGAGTTCATCTCCCTGTTTATACAGATATCAGGCTCACATGGTTATTGGATACTGTCTAAACAGAACAGAAGCCCGAGAATGCTTTGTACAGTGAGAACTGAGAGGCAGAAGCAGCAATCTTCTGTTAAACTTTATTTTTTTGCTAGATACTTAACTGTACTCAACTGAAAAAGTCAGACATTATTAAGATAAGCTTCGAGACTGGCATAAGCCATGCTGTTCATTGTCATGGGTTTTTCTTTCAAGGCATTTAACCCCGACAATGAGTATCATTTCAAGAATCGAATGAAGGTCTGCCAGAGAAACTGGGCGGAAGTTTTTGGCGAGGGGAACATGCATGCTGTCTCGCCCGTATCCACTTTCCAGAAGGTGAGCATGGACATGCACTGAAACCTATTTTTAGGGTAGATGTGTTTAAGAAAATATTGTTTAATAGGTGTTTATAACACAAGGACGTTTAAATGTCTCACCAAGAATTACAGCGAATAGATCTTGGATATATGTTGGTCTGTAGAAATGAATTTGTCCTCTCAGATTGTCCCAGTTCTCTATTAGAGGCTGGAGTTAGAAATTAGTGGACTTTTACATCTAAAGTGTCACAACAGTTAGACAAGTAGATCTCTTGTATCTAAGGACTGACATCTGTTTGGCTGTTGAGTGTGAAATGACCAGGATAAGTCAAAGTGCACAGTTCTAGCAGAGAATTCATGCCCTTCTGACAGCCAAGGGGAGGATATCATCAAGTCAGACAGGCTGGGCAAGGAAGTGGGTTTTGAGGTTTACACTGTCTTATTGCTGTTGTTCCAGATGGGTTGGGCCTAAAAAAGGACACTCAGTGGTGTTGATCTCTACCTTCAGGAAACAAGTTTGTGGCAGCAGAAATAAAATTCTACGTCTGCTGCTTTTTGGGAAAGGTTCTTTAGCAATGCTCCACGCTGCCAGTGTGCTATAAATACAGCTGCTCGTGAGTCAGCAGCCACGGTGCGTACTGTTGCCACAGCACATGGTCAGTGATGTAAAGCGGAGTCCAAAAAAGGATGATGCTAATGAGAACCTCTCAGAGCTTAGTAAAGGAGCTACGTGCCTGGTAGAGGAGCTGTTACAAACGCGTTGCTGTTTTCTTCGAAATAAGAGCGTGTGCATTTGGGCTGTGGGTTAATGGGCTTGAATGTGTTTGTTCAAATCTCTGTTTCAGAAGACAAATGTTTAGCATTGATTGTTGCAGCTACTAATTTGTTAATATCTTAATTCTTCAAGGAACCTCATGGGTGGCTGGTGGACCTGGTAAACAGGGTAGGTATATGTAAACCGAGCAGAATTGTTATTTCTCATTTGAATTCATTTGGCTTCAGAGATTTTTTCCTGTCCTCCTCCGCCTCCTTGTTTTTCCACTCTTCACTTTTGTGACAACCACAAAGAAAATAGCTTCAGGTTTTAATCCTCCCTGCAGGTAGGGAAGGAGCCTTGCTAAATTAATCTTGTTGAGTTGTTGCCCTTCTTCCTTTGACCACCTTTGCTCTAATGTGATAGCTATGGCTAGAGGAAGCCAAGAGCTCAGCTTAGGCTGCAGTGCTGTTTCCCAGTCAAACATGCTGGGCCAGTCAGCTCTTGCTATATGTGGCCTAGCTTTCTTCCCTATATCCGTTTTTACCTAAGAACGAATTTCTAGCTTGATATTTAAACTGGTAGCAGGTAGTATAATTGCATTCCCCAGTGTACCCCCAAATTCCCATGAAAACATCAAGCTTATGTTGAATGTGGTGTTCCATGGTAAAAGATACTTGTTGGCATCCCATCAACTCTCAGCAGAGTATTCTTTATAACAACTTATTTAAAAGACAAAATACTGTAGTTCACTAACATAATACTTATTATTTTATTTCAGTTTGCAGAGTTGGGTGGATTTTCAGCAATTCAGTCTAAACTCAATTCAGAAGATATTGAACTTGGGGTAAGCTCATTCTCTGTCATGAGATTTTTCCATTACACACTTCATGTAGAACTAGTAGTGTCCCCTTTGCCCTCTGGTACCTTTGCTTTGGTACCAGAGCAACGTTCCCACAGAGCCCCAAAGAAGTGCAGTCAGGCTGGAGGTCAAGTGAGGTTGTGCAGCAAAATCCTGACTGAAGAGCTTTTGAGACATCACAGGAAAGGAAAGGGTTAGTGTTCCTTTCTGGCTAACATTCAGCCTCCCAGGTAGACATCAATCAGTCTAGTTTCACTGTAAACTTATAAGTGTGTCCCTGGTTTTCTGTTTACTTCAGCTGTGGCTGCATTTGGCTGCAAGCGAATTCACTTCTGTCATTTATTACAGAAGTCATTGTTTAAGGAACAAAAAATCCTTAGGAAAGCAGACACAGTCTAATCTTAAGCAACTTTTCAAGAACTGTGTCTGAAAACTGACTGGTTCAACAGTTCTGAGCTATTTTTGGTGATAAAGCCTAACTTGTTTAGCTTCAGCTTCCTTAGCTGTGTTCAGGAGACTTCCTAATCTTTAGAGGTTTGAAGAACAAGGAGACTAAGGGAAAAACATGACGTTTAGAATCTTGTCCCTCAGTGTAAAAATCAGTGTGCTTTCAGTGAAATGCCATTTGGAGAGAATTCAACTTCTTTTCCTGGGGTATTGGCATTTGCTACCTTTTAAAGAGATAAGCTCATGTATGAGCATAACTGAAGAATAAGGAAACTTGATGTAAAACCTAATACTGCAATAGAAACTTTGACTTTCTCTAATGACTAATAACTACTTGCTTAGAAAGGAAGTCTTGTTCAGCATCACTTAATTGAGACCTTGGATTGCAGTGGTGCATGCTTAATTTCACAGTTCTTGATCCAGAGTGGGAAGAAACCAATTTTAGTATTGTTTATTGGCAAACAAATGTCTTTATACTTTAAATTTCTTGATGATAGATATCACTTGAAAATCATAGAATAGTTTGTATGTATATAAGCCCAAATACAGTTTGGATAGCATAGGTATATAGCTTGAGTATGAAGTAAATAGGAATAAAATCATGCATTGAAGAGATCTTGACATGTGTATGACATGTTTACAAGAGCTTTCTCCCACTTATTGCTTTGGGTGAGAAATTTACCGCACGGCTTTAACCTCAAGTCTTGCATTCACACTTCTCATTTCGGTAGAGAGCAACCAAAATGTGAAGTGTCTGTTTACTTGTGTGATTGAAACAGGATCAGACAGAGAAGACTGAGCAGAATGATGAGGGGACCAAAACTGGTGAAAACTGTGAAGGCGTTTTTTGATTTCAGGCAAAAATACCTAACACATGCTGTATGCCATAGAGTAAATCTCTCCTGAACCACGTGGTGTTGTAAAGGGGCTGCACACCGAAGTCAGTTTGTAGCAAATGAGTGGAAATTATTGTATGAGATAAATAATACTTATTTACCTTCATTTACTTTCTAAGGTGTAGATCACTAAGTCTGGAAAGATCTCTTATTTGTGCACCTAAATAGTTGCTGTATTTCTTTCAGGCAATCTCTGCATTAGTTCAACCATTTGGAGTTTGTGCAGAATATCTTAACTCTTCTGTAGTACAGGTAAAATGCCTTTTGTTATAAGTTTTTTTTCGGCAAATAGAAAAGCCTTGAAACGTGATTGTAGGGGTTTGCACAGATTTAGATGGAGCCCTCTGTGTTAAAGTAGATTTTGGCAGTGTGGTATCAGAAAGACAACAACATGAGAACCTGTTCTTTTTACCGTAGGAATATGAAAAACCAGAGGACTGAAAATTAGTTTACAACTGTGTTGGTGTGAAACTGGTGACTAATTCAAAAATCCTTCAAAAGTCACTTTGCCTAAAGTACAAGAATCATTTTGAGTATCCTGAGGGTGATGGATAGAGGGCTCAGCCAATATTCAGACTCATTTTCTGTGCCCGATGATTTCTAGTTACTTACCTACATCTGCAACACTGAGAAGCTTTACCTCTGTCATTAGTAAGCTTCATGTAAAGCATGTTGGGGGAAAAAAGTCTAGCTTAATAAATGGATTTTGTTCTAAGTTTACCTTTCTGACTGAGATCAACCACATGAATATGAAAGTTTACACTGGAAAAAACTTGTGGTATGGAAAAAAATAAAAATCCAACACATTTGTACATGCAAATGTACAAAAGGCTTCACAGCTACACCCACGAACAAAACCTACCAATTTAATAAGTGACTGAAAATATTTATTTAAAAAGGAGGTAGTCTAGAAGCCACTGGGAGTCAGGGCCATGTGCATCTAATAACTGATGCTTTGTGGAAGGTCTGTTTCCTTCTTTTTTAAAAAAAAAAAACAACCAACCTGTATTATGGCAGTCTGAAATGCTGTCTTGCTCTTGTTGTTTCTTTTTCTGGATGTACCCAGCAGGATGGTTTTATGTATGTTGTAGGTGTTGCTTTATGTCTAAGATAATTGTGAGCTTTCAGCTATGTATTTTGCTTTGCTGCAACCAGATCTTCTGAGTAATGTAATTGATTTCAGGAAACATAAAATGATTGTCATGCGTTTTCTCACGTTCTTTAGCCCATGCTGGATCCAATCATTCATAAAATGATTAAATATGTACAGAATGTAGAAGAGAAGGACTTGAAAGACAAGGTAATGTTTTATGTATTAAATATTTAGCAAGAATTTACTGAGTGTCTTGGAAATGCTGGCGGTGTAGACAAGAACAATAGCTTTCTTTTCACTGGCAAAAATCCAGCCTGTTCTGAATTCTGACTGAATGACATAGAACAAAATACATTCACGCAGTTCCATCCGATACCCATTTTGGTAAATATCTGGTGTCATGACCGTTTTTAAAATATTTTGCTACTGTTGCTATCAAATATGGTTTTGTTGGTCCCCTTCTGCAGTGTACAGCATGCTCACTTCTCCAAGTGACTTAAAGATGCTTACTATGATGCAATCTGTTAAATTCTTCCAACTTGTGTATGTACAACAGTTGCATTAGCTGTTTGCTTCTGAGTGGTAGTTGATAAAATGTCCATGTGACCTCTGACTCCTTCCTATATTACCCAGAACGTGGCATTCAGTTCTATCAGATTTTTTAAGCGATAACTTTTACTTAGACTTAAATTGTTAATTGTAAACTGGAAAGTGTGCATAGGTTGTGTGACTACAGAGGAGAGATTTAGTGTACCAAATCTGTAGCAGGAGAATCTGCTTTAACCAAAAGTTTTGTTGTCTTAGAATTTCTAGTGTACAAGTAATACTTTCAGATGTACGTGGTTACTGCATTTCATAGATTAAACACTCTGTGTTGTGTCACTAAACCTACTCTTTGTGAATCGCTGAAGTCCTAAACAGAATAGCAAAAATAGCAATGCATCTATTTGTTCCCTTTTTTTTGGCTTTGTTTTGTTTCAAACAGAGACTGGTCAGTATCCCCGAACTCTTGTCTGGTATCAAACTGCTGTGTATGCGCTTCCAACCTGATTTGGTGACAGCGGTAGATGATTTACGGCTGGACATTCTGTTGCGCATGTTAAAATCTCCTCACTTCAGTGCAAAAATGAATTCCCTCAAAGAAGTAGGTTTGCTTTTCATGTGAGTGTGTGTACGTGTGCATGTGTGTAGGTTGGATGTGTTGTTAGTAAGTTACTGAAACCAAAGAGATGGTGTGGTATTTCCTGACAAATTATGTTGCCTTTGTAAAAGCTTAGTTTGTGATAAATACCAAAACAACTTAATATGACAAGAGTGATTTGTACCATTAATAGCCACTTCAATTAGGCCTCCTAATTAGACAACAACTAGATGTAGTTTGAAACTCTTAAGAGCTGCAACTTCAGATTGATTTATAAGTAATGATTTGTCCTATTCATTGAATATTCACTCTGAGATAACCTCATAATTCAGAGCATCCTATGGGATAACCCTTTTCTCACTGAGAGAAAAGGGGGAAAAATAAACAAAACCCAAAGGAACTTAATCCTAGATTGATGTCTCAATCCAGCTACATCATTAAACTATGTAATTGTATTTTTTATTATGGTTGTACAGTGACACTGTAGTAGCACCTAGGAGCTGAAGCTTATGGACCAGGGCTCTTTATGCTAGAATCTTACATCTATTTAGAAGAAGAAAGCAGCATATTTTTCATGGGAGTTGTGGTTTAAGTTTAGAGTTGTTCATTAATTTCTTCCTTCAAGAACTTGTACAATTTCAGTGTCCTAAAAAAAAAGCATGTTTTTAGCATGCGGACATTGCAAGGTGTTTCAGGGTCCCTCTTGGGCTTTCCACTTCTTTTACTTATGGGAAAATTGAGATGTTAAATTTTATTGCTGTTTGGTTCTTAATCTTAAATGCCCTGAATCCTTGGTGAAGTTATAAAAGTGTGACTTTTGAAGGCTTTAGCAGAAATATGCTATTTCTCCCTCAAGTTAGGAGCCTGTATTGGATAAAAAATAGGACACTAATTTGAGCGTAACAAGCAGAAGCCTGAGATAACCTACTTCTGCAATCTCTGTAGAAGTAAGCCTGGCAGCACAGACCAGCTTTCCTGTGTCACACTGGGAATAAGAATCTACTACATCAGCGACTGATGACGAGGAGGTGTTTCTGGCTAAAAATTTGCCTTTAAACAGCTTACTCAAAACCAAACAAACAGCAACACAAAAAATAACCCCAATAAACAACCAAAACTAAAATAAAACAACCCCCCCACTAACCAAACCATAAAACCAACTAAAAACAACCCCTAAAAACCAACCAGATGAAAAAAACCCCACAACAAACACACACCACCTGTGCTCAGAATATTTCAGGGTTCATGCTTAAGCTTCGCAGTAGGCCTTTAGAATAGATTTCATTGCGTGCATGTATAATGCATGTGGGGAATGGCTGTTAGAATCTCACATTTTGCAATTTTTAGGTAACGAAATTAATAGAAGACAGCACTGTATCCAAGTCAGTGAAGAACGCCATAGATACTGACAGATTACTAAATTGGCTAGTAGAAAATTCTGTCCTGTCAATTGCTCTAGAAGGTAAGCACTTCCACAGAGACTTTTGGCATGCACCTTGAATATCTTCAGCTTAAAAATTTTGTCTGTCCTTTTCAATACATTTTAATGGAACATTATTAACAAAAGAGTTCGAGGTTTTTGTTGCCTTCAAAACAGAGTAAGGAAAACCCTGCAAATTCTGCTCCTGTCGTCTAGTTCTGTATTTACGTTTGTGCAGATGCCTTCTGCTCTACCAGGGGTTTTTACTTTGTTTACCTTTGTATATTGTTAGCCCCTAGAAAAGAGGTTTTGAAGTTTTTTTCCAAGCAGAAAGACTCTGTAGGTGTGAACTGCTATTGGGTGTATGAAGTGAAACAAAACAAGAATGGAAAGAGCCTTTTCGTTTTCTTTGAACAGATAGATTTGTCTGTAACAGTAAAAAAAAAAGAATTTTCAAATGAAGAGAACTGATCTTGTCCCTTTTAAGAAAGCTTGTTTATTTTTATGCATTTAATATACTGTTTTAAATATATTAATTCAGCTGCCTTTGTTTCATAGGTAATATAGACCAAGCGCAGTACTGTGATCGTATAAAGGGAATTATTGAACTGCTGGGCAGTAAATTATCTTTAGATGAGCTCACTAAAATTTGGAGAATTCAGGTAAGCAACCAGGACTGTGCAGATGCTTTTAGACTGTCTTATAGAATCATAATGATTAGAGTTTAGAAGGGACCTTAAAGATCATCCAGTTCCAACCCCCCTGCTATGGGCAAGGACGCTTCCCACTGGACCAGGTTCTTCAAAGAGACCAGGTTGCTCAAAACAAACATTCTGGTGGTGGGATTTTTTGGTTTATAATACAGGCATCTCTTTGTTGCAAAGTGGAGGTGTTGAGATTTTAACAGTATGGTTAATGCGAAGACTCTTCTACTTCTTCCTTTACAGTTTAAAACCAAGTGTTCTGGCAGTTTCTTGTAACACAGCTGTTAAATCTAACAACGAAGTTCAGTTCTTTGCAACAAGTGTTAAGGACCTGCAAAAATATTTGACTTGGAAGAAGAAGTTGTCAGCCTGAAATAGGTGATAGAGTGTTTGTCTAGACCAAAGACCATGCCTAAGAATATTAATTTTCATAGGTGGAGGTGTAAATTTGAATGCAGCTCAGCATCTGACTTTAAAGAGAGTGGGCTCAAATTGTACAAATTCACATTTAACTTCCTGTACATGCATATAATTGAATGACAAGTCATCTTTTCACATTCACTTCATGCATTTTCAGCTTATTGCTGTGTAGGAAAGGTTTGACTGCTTAATGCAAATGACATGTGGAAATTTTGACCAGAAACATGATCTTCCACTGCAGGAAGTCATTTTCTTCTCTGCCCAAATGTTGAAATTTCAGATTAAGCTCATTGGAGGCTGTCAGATCTGCAGTATGTACGGGCATGGTAGCAAGTCTTGCATGCTTAGAAGAACTGAAGTATGATTCAGTTTGCTCACTTTTACTCTTTAATAAAGTGCAATATTTCCTCCCTGCTTCTGGCTCCTGTTACCATGGTGCTCCCATTGGTGTGGGAGGAGATTTTTGTACTGTTCACTTCTGAGTAAAGCCTTAAAGAGTACCGGAGATGGAGCACCACACACATCAGCTCAAGCAGGCAATACAAGTGTTGATGTCTGTAGTGCTGGCCCCACACCTTACCATGGTGTGTGTCACTGCAGCATCCCAAGCTGCTGCAGTCATGGCAGACTATTTACAACTACTTCCAAAAACCTCTCTGCCAGTAAAACAAGGATCAGAGACAGTTCTTTTTACCTTGTGTTTCTAACATGTCCAAAGCTGATGTTCTTTCTCATCAGTATGAAGAGTAGAAAAACCTTCACGTAAGCTTTATCCTTTATTTCATTTGGGATACAGACCTGCCTTCATGTGTTTTCCTTCCTCTTTTCAGTCGGGACAATCCTCCACTGTGATTGAAAACATACATACCATTATTGCTGCAGCTGCTGTGAAGTTTAGCTCTGATCAACTCAATCATTTATTTGTCCTAATCCAAAAGGTAAGTTTTCACGTGACCTTACATTCCTTAGGAAGAGAATTGGCAAAATGTACTTGCACATCCAGCCTACCAAAAGGCAAATGCATTTATATTTTCTCTATAAAAATATAAATATAAAACTGGCTATGAAATAACACTTTTAATACAGGGGTGGGGTGTGGAGGGGTGTTTAACCCAAAAGCCTGATTTGCTACTGGTACTCCTAATTGGCTTAGATTTTTAAGTACATCATAGAGGCATTGCTAAGGTACTTAAAAAGTGAGATTTTTATTATTATATCTAATTTCTTCTAATTTGTATTTTAAAAAAAAAAAATAATGGGCAAATCAGTACTGTGACTCCTGGTAACAAAAATAAGGAAATATGCATTGTGGAAACATACTTGTTTGTATTTTGATTTTCCTGCAGTAAAACAATTGTAGATTGTGTTTTTGTGTACACTTGAGACTTACCAAAGTATTTGTTGCTGCAGCAGTGAATGTTATTTCTTTCTCACACAGAGCTGGGAGACGGAGAGTGATAGAGTGAGACAGAAGCTCTTGAGCCTGATAGGGCGCATTGGTCGAGAAGCACGGGTGGAGACGACCACTGGGAAGGCATGTGAATGCAAAATAGTGTCTTTTTTCTTTATTAAATGTAGGGCTGCTAGTGTCTGTACTTCCTAGGTCCTAACTAATCTTGCACTCCTTCCTCTAGGTTCTGGAGGTACTTTGGGAGCTGGCTCATCTTCCAACGTTACCATGTAGTCTTATTCAGCAGGCCTTGGAGGAACATCTGACAATCCTCAGTGATGCCTATGCAGTGAAAGAGGCAATCAAAAGAAGTTACATCATCAAATGCATAGAGGATATTAAGAGGGTTGGTTTACTATTTTATCTTTTCCAAAATGAAATGTTATCTAGCCTTGATGTTGCCCTTTCTTTCAAGATGCACAAATTGTGTGTCCCATCTGTAAGTTCTTACCTTGGGGAATCCATGAGAGGGGTAGGCTTTGTGTGAGCCAGTTTGTTGATCATGAGACTCATAGTAAGTCTCTTGCCTTTGTTTTAAGCAAATTTTCAGCACAAGGAGTGATCAGTTTATGGGAAACTACCAGGATGGGCCCAAGGTTAGAATTTGCAAATGGAACCACTATAAAGGTATGTCAGTATTTTAACTGTCCCTTTCATGTGAAAGCCTAGATTAGTTTTCTTTGAGTTAAGCATGTGTTCTGGCATGGCCATGAAGTCTCAAAATGCAAATCAATATTTAAAACATAGTAGTATTATATTTTAATAAAATACTTAAACTCTTTTCATCTAACATAAAGAAGCCGTTCCCGCAGCTGCCTGCGCTGAGGTGTTTCCTGGCAGCAGAGATGTGCATGGCTTGAAAGACTGCATATACTCTATCCTGAACTGCTTATATAGCAGGCAGTTTTTCTTGAGGTCTGCAGGAAAGCTCCTGTCTTCTTTTTTCTTTTCAGTCTGAAGTATACCAGTAAATAAAGAAAAAAGCTTGTGTACTTTTTTCATTCATCTGTTTCATGGTAAATTAAGTTTTGTCTGTGTTGCAGCATCTGTTGAGGATTTTATTTGTTTAGGAGGCATAGTATGTTTCTTCTTGATACTGATCACTTTTTTTTGTGTGTGTGTTTATGAATATGGATTTCAAACTTTTTAAGTTCTCAATCTCTGTAAAACTGGCAGTCTTCTCTTTTGGATCTTCTTTCATCCTCTTCTTTTCTTGCATTCTTTTTACTTACATTCTGGCTAGGGCTTTAACAGAGGTGCTGCAGCGGGGAACACTAAAGGAAAGCTGTCATCGTAGGCTGGAAGGGATCAGGGTAACCATACAGATGTTTGAAAAACACAACATTTCCTTATTTCCGTTCATTAGGGGAAATAAAGATGTAAACTGGAAGGGAATGTAATATTAAGGCAGCATTCTTAAATACATGAGGGAGCCTTCAGTAGAGAGCTCTCTGTTACGGGCAATGACTTTAATCTCTCAAAGTATGTAGGCGGTTTTGGTTGTCAGTATTTAAACCAGACATCACTTCTCTGAACAAGCAACCTCAGTACTGGTTTGTGTGGTCAAACTTTACAGAAAATGAAGCCTCCCAGAAAAGTGATGAGCAGTTCTAACAATGAGGTAGGAGGGTTATTCTTTGTAGGTTCTCTTTCAAAACGCAGCTTAAGCATCCTTTGCTTCCTATCAGAGGGTTCCTTGCAGCACCAATCAGAAATTTCTTCTTGTCTCTTAACCCCCAGAGTATTTCAGCAATAAGTAACATCATTTGATGGGAATTGCCCTTTTATGCCCTAACAGGCCTGCTTATCTCCCATAATTGAGGATGGTGGTGGTTATCTCTCCCTGGTGCAACTGAGTTCTTTCCATCTACGTAATTTGCATGTTCTCTAGCAAGAAGGGGGTACTTGGGGCTTAATAATAAGGATAGCGAAACGGTGTATGTGTGTGTCTAAGGACTTCTTGTGGAAAGGGAAGAAGGGCACCTTGAGCGTGTTTGGAAAGGGACCAGGAGCAAGTAACTGAAGCCTTCAGAGCTAGTAGCCGTTGTTTTGAAACAGTGGCATTAATAGAAATCATTAGGCTTCTAGGAGTGGAAGAGGCAAGTTAATCTCGTTGAGCATGTACACATGGTTAATTGTTTTTATCTTTTACACCTTACTTTTTTTACTACCAGTCGTCGCAGCACAATAATCCGCAGTTTGTGTGGGTGGTGCCAGCCTTACGTCAGCTCCATGAAATCACTCGTTCCTTTATTAAGCAAACTTACCAAAAACAAGACAAGGTAAGAATACATGGTGAGATTGTTTGGTTGTGGGTGGCTTTTTTCTTAAGCCCTTGTTATGTCTGTGTGCCTCTGCTTCTGTAGAACATGGAAGTTTGCATTTAGTAGTGAGGAGGGGGAAAAAAAACAAACCAAAAAGCACTTTGACAAGTACAGTTTAGTGATGCTGTGTTGTGTGCCATCCATTTTTTGTGTGCAGGTGTATAAATATGTATAAATCTGTTTGCTGCATTGGGAGTAATTTATTTTATTCTGAGCTTTTTGTAGAATAATTAACAGGCATGTCTCTGTTAAAGAAACGAGCAATAGCTAATGATTAAACCAGCTGCTTTGTAACTGCATTGACATTGACTCTTGGAAAACAAACTAAAATACCAGCAAGTCACATGTGTTATACGGTGTCTGTGTGGATGTGTGGGACTTGGTTTGAAATCTGTGGCGTGTGTGTATTTCAGCACATGATGAAAACACTGATATCAGGGGGCTTTGGATGCTTGGAAGGGATAAAGCTGACTCCTGTGAGGGGTGAAAATCCCGCCTCCTGATAAGAGACCCATGTCTGTAGAAAAGTGGGCTGTTGTGTGCTTGTGCCTGTTTATGTATGTTCTTAAAAATGTCTTTTCTCAATTTTTTTTTCCCTCCACAAGAGCATTATTCAAGATTTAAAGAAAAACTTCGAAATAGTGAAGCTGGTGACAGGAAGCTTAATATCATGCCACCGTTTGGCTGCATCTGTGGCAGGTCCAGGAGGGCTTGTTGGAGCAACGTTAGTGGATGGTCGATACACTTACCGGGAGGTACCGAAACCTGAATTTCTTACTGCCTTAGGATTTTGAACACAAGGTGTAGTGTGTCACTGATGGAGCTGTGTAAGATTAGGTGATGTTTCATTTTTGGAATTGGCCAATATGTGTGTTCTCCCTGGTAAAAAATCACACTAGTTTTTTGTTTCTAGTTCTGACACTTGTCTATTAGGGCTTATTTAGCCTTGTTGTTATATTGTAGAGCAAGGGTCTGCAAACAGCACAGTCTCCAAGTTTATTAGCAAAGTCCTGATCTTCTCAAGAGCTAGATCTCCCCACCACAGGACCTTCTGTTTCCAAGTTTGTGCAGCTTTCAGCTTCTCCACCACCAACTACACTTGTAGAAACTATACTGTCAAATTTGATGTGAAGGTTTTGATAATTAGTTTTTCCATACCACCACAGTAGTTATGACTTAACTAGCATCAAATAATACCAATGTCAAGAAAGTAATAGCAAATCCCGCAGAACTTCAGTCTTCCTTTTTAGAAAGATAATCAGAAAGAAGTAATGTTAAAAATTGTGTAAAATAGAAATAAATCTCATTGTATGAACTATTTCTTTTCTCTAAGCTTTGCAAAGGGTACTGTTATTCGACAAGTAAGTTTGCAAAAGATACAAGAAATCTGGGCATTCTTTTTATCAGAAATAAAAGTCTTGAGCTTGAGTTTTTGTTTCCTCTTTCTCAGTATTTGGAGGCACATCTAAAATTTTTGGCATTTTTTCTGCAAGAAGCCACCCTTTATTTGGGCTGGAATCGTGCCAGGGAGATCTGGGAATGCCTTGTAACTGGCCAGGATGTTTGTGAGTTAGATCGAGAGGTAAGAAAAACTTGAAATGTTGGTGTCTGTGGTTGCAGAATGAATCTTAATGGAGCACAAATAGCACCAGTATTTGTTGGGACATGTGAAACATAAGTAGCAAACAAACTAATAACGCTCTTTTACTGTTAAATTTGACTGAGGGAGGAATGTTGACCAGGAAATTAGTTGCAGGTGTATGGATGCTGGTTTGAAAAGGGGGGTACGTGCGAGTTTGTGGTGTCATAAAAGAGCTGTTCAGCATTATTTGGGTGAAAGATGACTGAAAATGAAGCACCCTTGTGCTGCAGTACACCTGTATATGTGAGGTTGCTAGGAGATTAGATTTTGACCCTCTTACTGTAGATAAAACTTTGGTATGATGACTGTATTATCTGGTGTAGTTTGCCAATGCTGTATAAAGCTGAAATATTTGTCCTTACAATAGGGTAAAAATACATCTGCCTTTCGTTCACAGATGTGCTTTGAGTGGTTCACAAAAGGACAGCATGATCTAGAGAGTGATGTACAGCAGCAGCTCTTCAAAGAGAAAATTCTTAAACTGGAGTCATATGAAATTACTATGAACGGTAAGAAAATGGCTCCAGACAACAGATTTGGGTTTGAAATATATACCAGAAATTTGTTTCCTAAATCTCAAAATCAAATAGCCAAACAGGTCTGTAAATCAGTGTAATAATGGGGTCATTTTGAGCTTTAATATTTGTAGAGGGGAAAGGTCATCTTCTTTATGTGGTATCTTCATTTTTTCAAAAATGCATCCAAACTTAACATGACCTGAATAAAACTCTTGCACCTTTTTTCACTTTCAGGTTTCAGTTTATTTAAGACTTTCTTTGAAAATGTGAACCTGTGTGACCACCGACTAAAGAGGCAAGGAACTCAGTTGGTGAGTGTTCTGGCAAGTTTGTTCTTGTATGCTCCCTGGGGCATCTTGGGGATGGGAGGAGGTGAGACGAGGATTCTTCAGCAGCGGTTTGACACGGTCACGCCTGTGTTAATATGCAGATTGTCCTTCTAGCATTAACACTGTTAAATTCTGAAACTGAAACTCCAAGATTGCAAAGGTTAAAATTCCAGCAATTGGTAGCTGAAAGCAGGTTTATGTAACTTCTAAAACTTTGCAGGAGGAATGAGTGGACTACTTTTTAATAATAATAGTAATGAATTCTAGTGTGCGTTTTTGCTTTTTGCTCGTAGGGAAATACTCCTGTTATTATTAGTTCATTTTATTTGCAAGAGATTTAGGCTTATCGTATTCAAATTTTAACCTACAATGATCTTTATCTCTATGATCCTTCAATGTTTTTGTTAAATGAATGGTTCTATGTTAAGTAGTTTTCCATAGGCATTTTAGATCTTTATCACATAGAGTTAACTTACTTCAAACGCCTAAGTTTTTTGCCAAGTATCATAGTAGTTTTTGTGATGGTTTATTATGTGGTTAATTACCATGTTGACCTTTGTGAAACAACTTCCATGCCTGATTCAATTTCTCAGTGCTTTTGAAGTTTTTAGTTTTTCAGTTGGCTTGGCTTGACTGAGAGTATTATTTGGAACTCATTTACCCACCTGTAAACAATTTTTTTTCCTAGTATAAATATACAAATCCACTGCTACTGATTGATTGCACTTTGCCCTGTGTCAAATCTTGGCAGTGTGTTGGAAAAGAAAATTTTTAAGATTCAGCCAAAAGATGGAAGGTGATGGAGGTGATCTTCCAGCACATGGAAGACTGTTTTGTTCCTGTGGTTCAACTCCCTATTGTGTAAGAAATCCAGTTGTGTTTTACTGTTGTTCTTTCTTGCATAGAGTGTAGAAAAACTGGAATTAATAGGAATGGATTTCATTTGGAAGATTGCGATGGAGTCGCCTGATGAAGAAATTGCCAATGAAGCTATTCAGTTAATAATAAACTACAGCTATATTAATCTAACTCCTAGATTGAAAAAGGTAAGCTTATATTTCTTACATGACGGTGCTTTGACACGCATAGAGCCTTCATACTCTGCATGTCATTTGTTGGGTTGTGTCAGTTTTAAGTTCTAATTCATTTACGTATTTTATCTTTAGGATTCTGTATCACTGCACAAGAAATTCATTGCTGATTGCTACACACGATTAGAGGTAAAGGACAAATTTTAATTGTTCTTGCACCTACCTCCTTTTTTAATTTTAGGACTTAGAATAATTGACTATGATAATTCTATTTCAAGAAAAAATTTCTTTCCACAATATTTTTTGTCCTTAACCCTCCAGGACGTACTAATACTCCATGTAAACCATCACTTAGACTCCTGCTTTCTATTTTAGGCAGCCAGCTCTGCACTTGGTGGTCCAACGTTAACACATGCTGTTACAAGAGCTACGAAAATGCTTACAGCAACTGCGATGCCTACAGTAGCAACGTCAGTTCAGTCTCCTTACAGGTAGACTTGCCTTTAAAAGAATAAATATGACAGTAAACATTTTCTCCCAACTGCTTCCCACATCATTTTGAGTGCTAATTAAAATACTCAGTATTGGTAGTTGTATATTCTGGTGGTTTCTCAATTGACTATTTCAATTATAATGCAATTTGAATTCCAAAGAGGCTTTAAAAAACCTGTGTTTTTCTAAAACAAACAAAAAACCCCAACACCCAACCTCTAAGCCTCCAAAAACCAAAACCAAGCAAACAATAAAAACCCCACAGACTATTTCCAGCCTATTAATCGTGTAATATTTCTGGGACAGTGGGGTTTGGGGTTTGGTTTTTGGGTTTTTTTTATAACTGGGAGAGAAAAGCGTGGTTTTTTCATCCTCTAGTTTAACTTGCTCATGGGTTAAATATATGAGTGCAGGGTGGGAGCCTTTAGAAAACATGAAGCTTCTTCTGAAGCTGGCTACACCTCCAGCAGTGTAACACAAGCTTCTTGGCCTGTTTTCCTGGTTAATTTCAACTGAATCAACTCCAAGTTTAGGAAGTTCTATTTGAAGACAGCTAATTCATGACAGTTACCCATGAGCACTGAAAATTAATCTCTGAGACCAGTTACTTTTGTTTCCAATGTTTAGGTCAACTAAACTTGTCATAATTGAGAGACTGCTGCTGTTGGCAGAGCGTTATGTGATAACAATAGAGGTAAGATACATCATTTCTTACTAGGCAAGGTTAAGAACACAACTTCTGATATTATTAAAATACCGTAAAAGTTATTTAAACCTATGCAGTTCTAGGAACGTCATTATGTACCATCATAGAAATGTCTCTTGTTTTCAGAGGGTGGCATTTACTGTCATTCTTGTCTTCCTGTAGGACCTTTATTCTGTTCCCCGAACTATTCTACCTCATGGTGCTTCTTTCCATGGACATCTCTTAACGCTTAATGTTACGTACGAGTCTACCAAAGATACCTTCACCATAGAGGTAGGTGTTGATCAGGTAGCTAACTCTTGGGGGTTTTGATGGCTAGACTGTACAGAGTAAGCTCGTTTTAAGGTCTCCAGTCAATTTGAAAACTCTGGGATTGTTAAAAGTGTGTATAAGACTACTGGAATGGAAGTGTCTGTATAAATGTATTTTGATCATCATTCTGGGGTGAGAATAAAGAAGTTGTTTGCCTACTGTCTGTGATAGAGGTTTCTACTGCTGTTCTATCCCATCAGTCTCTCTGGTGGACAATACCTTTACCAGCTTATGCAGAGAAGCAGGAGGACTTTAATGGGAGTTTTTTCTTTTGTTTTTCTCTTGGAATTCACTGCTTGAGCAGCCTTACTGAACCAGTGCTGTTTAATTTTACAGGCTCACAGCAATGAAACTGTAGGGAGCGTCAGGTGGAAGATAGCAAAGATGTTGAATTCCCCTGTGGATAATATACAGATATTTGCCAATGACAGCCTGGTATGTTAACTACAAAGAATTCTAATTCTTTATGAAATTATCTCTCTCTTCCAGAACTAAATGACAAATGTTTTCTTGCAGCTAACTGTAAACAAAGATCAGAAGCTGCTCCACCAGCTGGGCTTTTCTGATGAACAAGTTCTTACAGTAAAAACATCAGGAAGTGGGACTCCATCAGGGGGCTCTGCAGATTCCTCAACCAGTTCCAGCAACAGTGGCAGTGTATTTAGTTCATCCTATGCAATGGAACAGGTACAGCAAAATCACCTGAAACCTTCCTTCATTTTTTTTCTGGAGGGTAGATAGTTGGGAGGGACACAGCTGGGATGGAAGAGGTACAATAAGATGAGACAGCAGCTGTTCGCATCGGGTGGAGTATCCAGTATTTACTAGTCTGGTTTTACTTTCAAACTGCAATTGAATCAGAGCATTTAAATACACAATTGCCTTATAATCTGTATTCTGTCATCTGTTGTAGCCTGCTTGGTGAAAATTCATCTCTACGGAGTCTTTTAAATGCACAAGACCCGTATGATTTAATTTTGAGATGATCTAATTGTCATGGGGAGCAATTTCCAGACTTGCGCTATTAACAAGACTGCAGTATGAAAATAAAGTAAGAAGCATCGACTGGCATGTCCAGAGCACTCCTGATCTGCTCTATATGTCAACCCTAATGGTTGGCTTCAAAAGTTGATTGTTAAAAGGGAAGTGGGGTAATCTAAGCATTCAGATGTTGTCTCGGTCTAGAAAGTAGCTGGGATTTCTGTGGGCCGGGTTGGTGTGTGGGTCAGTTGTTTCAATGAGAAGCTCTTAAATTACTTGCAAAAGAGAGAGGAGAAAAATACCTTTGTATTTCTGCTTAATTCTCAGGAGAAATCCCTCCCTGGAGTAGTCATGGCTCTCGTGTGTAATGTGTTTGATATGCTTTACCAGCTTGCCAATCTAGAGGAGCCAAGGTAAGCAAACTAAATGGTTATTAAATATTGAATAAGTGCAATGTCTGAATAGCTCCTTACTTCACGGTGTGTAGACATCCATCAGGTCACAGTGTGGCTGAGCCCTGTTTTGCACAAATAACTTCTGATAACTTTTCAGGATAACGCTGCGAGTGAGGAAACTTCTGCTCTTGATTCCCACTGACCCAGCCATTCAGGAGGCTCTTGATCAGCTGGATTCCCTGGGAAGGAAGGTATGGATTAAACAATGACTAATCTTGGTGGGTTTAACAAAAAGGGTTTTACAAGCAGGTTTCTTGAATTCCCTGTCAGATTATAATCTCTGAAGGGTTTGAAACTCTACTGCAAAATAGTATTCATGTTAAGGATTATTGATTTACTTCCAAGCAGCTGGAATGGAGGGTTGTTACAGGGATTATGTGAAACACATTGCCAATGTCAACAAAATGCCTTAGTCTCAAAATATTTCTTCTGTGGTTTACTCCTAGAAAACACTGCTATCAGAATCAAGTTCCCAAGCTTCAAAATCACCCTCCTTGTCTTCAAAACATCAACATCAGCCCAGTGCTAGTTCAATACTAGAAAGTCTTTTCAGATCTTTTGCTCCAGGCATGTCCACCTTCAGGGTGCTCTACAATTTAGAGGTAAGACAACAAATTTAATTCTTCCTACTTGTATTTCTGAGTGCTAAGACTTGAGTGATTCTAAGGGTTTTTTGGGGCAGGAGTCCACTGTGACAGGGTCATTATGCAAAATGCAAATGTTTTGTCATAGTCTGCTTTTATGTGATGAGTTCTACACAGAATGAAAAGGGTTAAAAGTTCCCCTTTAGAGTCTTCACTGTGAAGCCTTTCTGTGATTTGCGAGGCGGAGGGGCAAAGAAACATCAAAGTTCTTACTGTTTAGATAAAATTCCTGCTTGAATCTTCTAGTTCTACTCACAGGTCCCTCTGCTTATAAGAATTTATTATGACTATGGTTTGAACAACTATAAGGACAGGCTGGATGGGGCTTTGAGCAACGTGGTCTGGTGGGAGGTGTCCCTGCCCGTGGTAGGGGGGTTAGAACTCGATGATCTTTAAGGTCCCTTCCGAATCTAACCATTCTATGATTCTATGAACTTGAAGGTGGAGGACAGTTTGCCAGCAGCTTTAAAAACAGTGGACAAAGTCATTCTCTTTCATTCCCAGTGTGTGCCAAGATTACTGTGGGAATTTTCTTGTAGTTGATTTCCGTTGGATTTCTGCAGCCTAATGTTAGCTTTTTGTCTTCCTACCCTGCCATCACACTGCAGTGTTAGGATTTCCCCCTTTTTGTTTTTTTTTTACTGTGCAGCTGGAATGAAAGATATTTGATGATGTCTTTGAAATCTGTTGACAAGTTCTACAGCTGAAGGCAAATGGCTCAGCATATCACAGCAAGGGCATCTTGTTGAACTGGCAGGTTCTGTTACAGTGTGAGGAGACAGTTATCTGCTGCTTCTAAGCCAGAGAAAATAATAAAAGCAAGTCATAAATTGCTTGCTTTTCTGGCAAGGGATGAGAAGTGGCAAATTGGATTAGATGTGTAGATTACATGAGTGGACTTAATCCTCAAGTCCAGTCAGCCAAGTGGAAGATGTTCTTTGTCAGGAAAAGGATGATGGGCTTTTTTTTTATCCCCTCAAGTGGTGATCTGTTGACAATACAGGAACCAGTCTGAACTGCTTTCCTAAAAAAAAAAAAGAAAACACACTCAGGAAATTTGCAGAGAGTATGAAAGAGATGAAAATTAAATGTTGCAGATGTTCAGGTTTATATCATGCAGTGCTGTGTTCAGGTTTCATGCTGGGAACTCTGTAAACCATTCTTCCAACCCATGAACCTGGAAAAGATGTGTTTTATTGTCCCGCATGCAGCGTTGTTGGCTGTACATGCCAAAGAGATTTTTCAAGAGAGTAAACAACTTCTGGTTGTTTTGTGGGGTTTTAGAAGGGGCTGGGGTTGGGTTTGGATGTTGGTTGGTTTTTTTTATGTAAAGTGAAGTGAAATTGATTATAAATGTGCATGAGATCTGACCCACAGAAACCACAGACTTCCTTATGACCGTGTTTCTGAGAGTAATTGCACTCTGTGAAGTTTAGTGCTGACTTAAAACAGGAGGGATGATACGGTGATGATGTTCATAAGGCCAGTGTAATTACCTGGACCATCTTTTACAAAAAAAAACCCCAACCCAGTAACAGCAATAGGGTTGTGTTTCAGAAGGCATGAATCAATAAGTAAGCCATCTGCAGAGTGTTTTATGCAATACTGTCAACTGAAAATCTAGAAAGCAGTAGGATTTGAGCTCTTAAGGAGCACCAGCTGAGTCTGAAGACAATGTTTCATGTGCTAGAGTATGTACTTTTCCTTTCCCTTAACAAGTAAACTGCAATGAGGAACAAGAAATGCCCTTTGCTACAGAATAAATACCTGTAATAGCCATACTTATACTGAATATTTTTGATGTGATTTCTCTTTACTGACTAAGGCATTGTATAAGTGTATTGTTAATTGCTTCGTTTGTAACTGATGGGTTTTTTCTTTCACACTTTTAAGCTTCAGCAGATAAAGAATACTAAGGGAGTGATGTGTGTGCATGCTTATTTATTCATTTATTATAGGTACTGAGCTCCAAACTGATGCCAACTGCAGATGACGAAATGGCAAGAAACTGTGCCAAGTCTTTCTGTGAAAACTTCCTCAGAGCAGGAGGTTTGAGGTTAGATTTCAAAATCTTGACTCAGTTTATAATACTTCATTTAGTTCACAGTTTAGTGTGGTTTCTGATTCCCACACTGTAGCACACTAGTACACCTGTCAGCTGACTTTTTTCAGTGAAGCAAAATCAACCCAAAATCTGGGGGGGTTAATTTTCTGGTGTCTGAAAAGCTACTGTAGCTGTCATAGTAATGTAACAGAGTACATGTTGTTAAACCCCAAAATAAAGTTGGGCACAGATAAGCTTGTGAAATGTAGCTGTTACTAAGGTAGTTGATATTTGGACAGCTGGCATTTAAGTGCTTCAGTTCAAAATTGCAAGTGTGTACATTACACTGAGTCCTGCTTGGATGCCAGTGGACGTTTTGAACAGTCAAAGCATAGATTGTGCAGTGGGAACTAAATTAAATTTTGCAATCTGCAAAATTCAGACCCTTCAGATAAGAGTTGAGGCACAGTGTGAGCAGTTTGGAAGACCTGGAAATACTGCTTGTGCTTGTGTCAGATTTATTAAGTATATGTTGCCCTTAGTAATTCTATCCACATGCACATACTTACCTCTGCTCTGTAGTTCCTGAAGCGTTTTCCATCAGGAACAAACAGCTTCCATCTGTAGATGCAGGAAGGGGAAATGGGGATGTTAGTCTCAGTCTCAGAAGATGCCAGTTGTGCCAGCAAAAATGCCTTCCACTGGCTGAATAGGAGGAGGGGAGGACAGAGGTAAATTAGTTGCAGCTCTCACCTAATGTATAATATTTTCAACCAGTCTGTGTTATTGATTTGTCTTTAAGTTTGGTGGTGAATGTGATGCAGAGAGATTCCATCCCATCAGAAGTAGACTATGAAACAAGACAGGGAGTCTACTCCATCTGCCTGCAACTTGCCAGGTATGTAATTGCCTTTCATTAGAGAAAGTGCTGCTTTCTTGGCTCGTGCTGCTCGTAATATTTAAGATTAATTGGTACTTTGAGTTCTGTTTCATTCATTTGCAAAGAACATTCAAAAATAAACCTGATGTTTTCACTCTGTGATTGTAGGTTCTTGCTTGTTGGCCAGACAATGCCTACCTTACTGGATGAGGATTTCATCAAAGATGGGGTAGAAGCATTATCCTCCCGCCCCTTCCGTAACGTCAGCCGACAAGCCAGTAGGCAGATGTCCATTTGTGGAACACCTGAGAAGTCATCCTACCGACAGCTCTCTGTGTCTGACAGATCCTCCATTAGGGTAGAAGAAATCATACCAGCAGCAAGAGTTGCCATACAAGTAAGGAAGTATTTGATGATTTATGGTGATGTAGCAGTGTTGTCTCCAGTGACAGCTCTGTAACTCCTGGATTTTTACTCAAAACTCTGCCTTTTATACAGGTTCTTGCCCAGGCTCAATTTAAAAGCCTCTGAAAATTCTGCCCATCAGTCTCTCTTCCTGATCTTTATCTGAACTCTAACATAGTCTCAGAAATTATTTTAGCAGTACAAAGGGAAGCAGTACCCTGAAAGTTCTTACCAAAAGTAGGTCTACACAGAAATCTTATGTGTGGTTTATTTTTAGTCATGCTTAAATATAAGATATTACTAATTTTCTGTGAATAGAAAGATAGAAAATCAATTTCCTGCTTGAACTTGTGGTTCACAGTCCCTGTTTCTTTGATTTAGACATTTTAAGCAAGAATTTTGTTTCAGATACCCCATTAAAAATTAAATTTTCTTGATGGTGTCCTGGGGGGAAAAAAGAAATGTCTTTATTTTCAATACAAATGCTGTTTTCCCCTTTGTAGGCCTGTCAGCGTAAATAATCTGAGACTGGCTATTTACTAAAGCAATCTAATCTGACAAGAACTCAACCCACTTCAAAGATTAATCCAGCTGAGAGAAATTTCACAGTTAATGTAACAAGTGACTATAAGTATGAAATACTTAGAAATTATTCTAATTCTGCTGTGTTAGGTTCTTGGGCAGTGCTTCCCAAATGCATCAATGTGATTGAAATCAGGGTGCCTAGCTCAGGAGAGGTGAAAAGGGTATCTGCCCTGGTGGAGAGGTTAAAAACTAAGCCCTTCCTGTTAAGGGAGCAATACTAATCTGTGCTTGAGAGCAAAAAGCCTCGTGTATTCTTGAGCTTGCTTAAGGAAGAGAGAGGAAGACAAATCCAAATATCAATTAGACAATTACGATTAATGGAGGCTGTTGAATATCACAGAAGTAACTGCTGTTTCTTGTTCCCTCAGACCATGGAGGTGAACGATTTCACTTCCACAGTGGCTTGCTTTATGAGACTCTCTTGGGCTGCTGCTGCAGGACGGCTGGACCTGGTGGGCAGTAGTCAGCCGATAAAAGAGACCAACTCTTTATTTCCTGCTGGGATTCGAAACAGACTTAGCAGCTCAGGTAGGTTAACTGTGTCTCTAAACCCATCTAAAGAAAGCATTTTGGGTTGTTTGTAATTGAACAGTTTTGAAGACCGAAGCTGAATTCATTGGAATTGTGGACTTGATTCTCTTGGTTCCCTTCCAATTCAGGATATTGTATGACTGAATTACACAAATCTGACCAAAATGCTGTACGTGCATGTGACATGGAGATGCAGCATTTGGGGAAGTTTTTTTTAAATTGCAGAGAACTGACAAGATAAAAACATCTGAAAAATGTAATGGATTACGGCACTTGTTCATTTCTTAATGCAGGAAGTAATTGCAGCTCAGGAAGTGAAGGAGAGCCCACTGCTCTGCACGCTGGTATCTGTGTGAGACAGCAGTCTGTGTCCACCAAAGATGCTCTGATTGCTGGAGAAGCCCTGTCTCTTCTAGTAACCTGCCTTCAGCTACGCAGTCAGCAACTAGGTAGGAAATCCAATTCCATTACTCACTATTTGGAATATAAGTAAGGTGGGGGAAGGCTTTTGGAGGCAGTCAAGTACAAAAAAAAAAAATCATGAGAAAATTCTAGCTTTGTAAGCTGAGACAGCTCTAGTTAAAACCACAAAATTTCATTAAAAAATACAGGGTATTTTTTCCAGGACTGAAGAACAGGTGGCATGAAACAAGGCATGTAAAGCTGTGAAGTGTTTCGAGAAAGCTGACTTGTTGCCAGTATATAAATATTTGCACTGGCTTTGAAGTATGTAATTCTGTAAGTGCTGCTGTTTGCTTAGCTACTGTTTAGTACTTGAAGCTTTGTGTACAGGAGCTGTAAACCACAGTGGTGGTGGTGGAAGGCGAAGGAAAATGCTGATAGAATGTGGTGCTGGCCTCTGAGGAGGGAAGGAGATGGAAAAATGTGCCAATAGCCATTACTGCTTTTCAGTGTTGATGGAGGGATGGATGTCCTGTAGGTCCTATAGTATCTTAATGCAAAACTGTAGCTGACTTATTTTAAATCATTCTGATTTTTAATACAATAGCCTGGTACTCTTTTGTTCTAGGATCTTTTTACAATTTGCCTTGCGTTGCCGATTTCATCATTGACATACTGCTTGGATCACCGAGTGCTGAGGTGAGGGCCTTTCTCTGAAAACTTCTTAGATGTTATACATCTGAAAAGTCATCATTTAATATGGTCTGAAGATAAAATTGTTCATTACAAACATCCCCACCTTTTTTTCTGTGTTTGAATGAATAATCTTTGTATAGGTATTAGTAATTCTCTGCATCTAGTGAAGTGTTGGTAGAAAACACTGAAGTATTACATTCTTTAGACTTGTTTAATCCATGAGGTGCATGGGACTGTGCTGTGGCTAGACTAAGGAAAATGCTCTCATTTTGGTGAGACAAATTCTGTAGCACTAATACTTTAGGGAAGATTCCAAGTAACTTTCATCTTGGAAGATTTGGGTAAGATTTAATGGAGTCTTCTGAACTTTTGAAGAGTTCTTCCAAACGTCAGAACTCTCTTAAAATTCATTCTTCCTGATTTAAGTTTATTCTGGATATACTAAAATCTAGAGATTTTCAAGTCACACTTGCTTCATTTCTTTGAATCTCATGTATGTTTCATGAAGTCATTGCATCTCCCCCCCCTTATCTGAATTTATAATCTGTGTTTGATAAAGCATCAGAGATTTTAGCTGAGGGATGAATGTGGGTTGCTAAATCCCTACAAACAGACAAACCCTGGCTCACAGGAGCAGAGTCATAGTCTGGTTTACACCAGCTTTTCAATGTCTGTTTTTTTTCTGCTAGATTTCTAACAAAACAGAAGTGTATTTTTTTGAAACCTTTAAGCAACTGCTCGTGTTTGACGATGACACCTTTTCAGATTCGTCGTGTTGCCTGTGACCAGTTGTACACCCTCAGTCAGACAGACACGTCAGCTCACCCAGATGTTCAGAAGCCAAACCAGTTTCTCCTCAGTGTTGTTCTTGGTGCTCAACTGCCTCTTTGGTCACCAACCAGCATCATGAGAGGAATCAACCAGAGGTAGGTCAGATTTATTGTGTTTCTTGAAGAAGTAAATCTCACACTTTCAAAGGAGTAGCTCTGTGGAAGCTCAGAGATACAAGGGATCAGGACTTTGTAAGTCTGTCAAAAGTAGACATCCCTGTCACACCCCAGGTAATTTTGGAAGTATGTGAATTGAAGGGAAATAAAGCTGAATTCACAAGGTAAAACTCTTTCTTTGTGAACTCTTATAGTTGAGTTTATCTGACTTCCCATTAGAGATGTGGTAATTGCTAAATAGACCTGCTCTTTCTGGAATAAGGTCATGGCAGTCAGAACTTGGCTGGAATCCTGCATGACAGAGCATGCAGAACTTGAAGGGAACTGCTCAGAAAAAAAGTTTCTGATTGTAAATTAAACTTTTCTTCTCTTTGTACCCGTTTCAGACTTTTGTCCCAGTGTACAGAATATTTTGACCTGAGATGTCAGTTGTTGGATGACCTCACATGTAAGTAAATGCAGACACATATGTGACACTGCAGCTTCTGAGGATGTTGTCCTTGTGTAGACAAGATGTAGAATTGCCTTCACAGAAGGGTTCCTACACCGTGAACTCGATGTGACCTGCCAGGGTCTTGACTGTCCTGTGTATTTATATTCTATGTTTATACTACTGTTAATTTTTCAGGGTTTTCTTTTCCTTTTGCAGCATCAGAGATGGAACAGCTAAAGATAAGCCCAGCTGCCATGTTAGAAGATGAGATCACCTGGCTGGACAATTTTGAACCCAACCGCACAGCTGAGTGTGAGACCAGTGAAGCTGATAACATCCTGTTGGCAGGACACTTGAGACTCATCAAGACTCTCCTTTCGCTTTGTGGGGCAGAAAAGGAAATGGTTGGTAAGTAATTCCCTTTAGAGTAAAAAGTGACTAGACTAGTGTGAATCCTGCTGACAGATGACTTGATCAGTAGGCAGTATGTGTGAAGACATTATAATACATTTGTAGAAATGATACAGAGCTATAAGGAGGAATTTTAGCCGTGCCTTTGTTGCATCTCTGACATATGATAGAATATTCATAGAATCATAGAATGGTTAGAGTTGGAAGGGACCTTAAAGATCATTGAGTTCCAACCCCCCTGCCATGGGCAGGGACACCTCCCACTAGAGCACGTTCCTCAGAGCCCCATCCAGCCTGGCCTTCAACACTCCCAGGGATGGGGCATCTACAGCTTCTCTGGGCAGCCTGTTCCAGTGTCTCACCACCCTCACAGCAAAGAATTTCTTCCTAATATCTCATCTAAATCTCCCCTCTTCCAATTTAAAACCATTACCCCTTGTCCTGTCACTCCACTTGCTGACAAATAGTCCCTCTCCAGCTCTCCTGGAGCTCCCTTCAGATCCTGGAAGGCTGCTCTAAGGTCTCCCCGGAGCCTTCTCTTCTCCAGGCTGAGCAGCCCCAGCTCTCTCAGCCTGTTTTCATAGGAGAGGTGCTCCAGCCCTCTGATCATCTTGGTGGCCCTCTGCTGGACCCACTGCAACAGTTCTGTGTCCTTTCTATGTTGAGGACTCCAGAGCTTGTTTGGATATATTTTCTGTTGATATGGTGCTATTAAGTGATTTTGCTGTTATGGAACACCTTTTAACATTTGCAGTGATAATGTAAGGATTTAACAGTAATGTGAATTACTGTGTTACAGGTTCATCTTTGATTAAGCCATTGTTGGATGATTTCCTCTTCCGAGCATCCAGGATTATTTTGAATAGCCATTCCCCAGCTGGCACTGCTGCAATCAGTCAACAAGACTTCCATCCAAAGTAAAACTTGCTTTTTTCTTCCTGTTGGGTTTTCTAGTTCTCATGAATGCAAATGTCATACTGGGACTATAGATACTAATGGTTAATACCTATGAGAAATGCTTTATTTCTCCAGACCATACCTTTCCAATTTATACATTTCCTATGTAAGTGTCCAAGTAGAATTTTTGTGAGTGTTTGTGTGACCCAAAACCTTTGCAGTTTCGTACTTTTGAAGTCTGTACTTTGTTTTAGATCAGTGGTGAACTGCAAGCACAGCTTAAGTGCTGATTTCATGAGTCCAAAGAGCACTCCTTTAGCTCATCATCCCTTGGGAAGTTGGCTGAATTGGGGAGTGAAGAGGAAGTTTAACTTTCTAAGCCCCTTGTAAATGAGAATCTCAAAAGTTCTACTCCTTTCTTCAAAAAAAACTGCCTTGTGTAGAGAGCTAATGCTGAGCAAGACTTCTTGCACCTGAGATAGCTGATAATAGCCCAGAATGTATCAAATGGGGGAAAAGGAGCTTTCTCTTTACTGTCTCACCTGCCTTCTGTGACTGCTGTACGATATCTGAAGGGGTGGGTAAATGAGCTCATGTGGACTTTTGTGCCTCTGCAGGTGGATTGCTCACATTACACCAACTTGTAGGTGTTAAGAGTTGGATCAGGCATGTATCTGCACTGCCTTTCCACAAACCCTAGAGAAGGCTCCAGTGGAGCACTTAGCAACCCCACTGCTGAACAGGACTTGCTACACCTTAGTGTTTTGCTCCAGCTTTGCTCCATTGTTCTCTTGTTTGCTTAAAGCAAATAAGGCCTTTTCTGTGGCCTGTAGAAGAAAGAACCAGCGTGTTTGATGCACTGAAAAGAGCAGAGTAGAAGTGTTTTGTACTAGTCTAACACAGCTCAGGTCTAAGGTCATCTCTTGTAGCAAGTAAGTTAGCTGGTCCAGCTCTTTCAAAGCTTATCTCCCTGCAAAGCAATTATTGTGTCTCCATTAGTGTTACAGTGATAGAGAGTATCTGTCTGTCCTCAGATGTGCAACCAATTCTGTGCAGCCTTCTCCGGGCACGTACTTTTCTTTGTCACTGGATGTTAACAACAGATATCTGCATGCCAGTAAGGGAGACTTATTTAAAGAAGTGCTTCTGGTGCTGCTCTTCTGATTCTTTTCTTCCTCAAGAAAGGAAGAAAAAATAGCACCCTGCAGTCTCTCAGGAGTGTTTTATCGCTTAAAGTGTTCCTTTTGAATATTAATTGTCACTTGCTCTGAGTAATACGGCTTTCTGGAATTAGAAATAATTGAGTCATCTACAAAATAGATCTCAAATGTGATTCTCTTTGTAGGTGCAGTACAGCCGATAGCCGATTAGCTGCTTATGAAGTGTTAGTGATGCTGGCTGATAGCTCACCTTCCAACCTCCAGCTTATCACAAAAGAGCTGCTTTCTATGCATCACCAGTGCGACCCTGCCCTTACCAAGGAGTTTGATGTAAGCAAGAAGCCTTTTTTTATTTGAATTAGTGTGATTTGGAGTACTGTGTATGATCTACTGAAGTGCTTCGTTCATGAAATTTCCGTGTTCTTCAATTTAAAGTAACAAAAAGCAGACAGTAGTAAATGTAGACCTATTTGATCTTGCTCAGAAGCAAATACTCCAGTGAGTCTTTTTAGTTATTATCTGGATAAGAAAAAAGTATTTTCTAAATATCACCAGTTTTATGTAGATGTATTTTAGGCCATGTTTAGCAGCTTTGTGTAAAATGTTAAATATATAAATGACCAGATATAGCTCTTCTGGGATATTTCAGAATTTATATTCCTGGCTTTCCATTAAATTGATCTCAACAGCTCATATAAAGGTCATGATAAAACCTATAGTATATTGTTGGAGTCTTATACATTTTATAACTTAACTGGGACAAAAAATGTGTTTGTCATTCTAGTATCTTCCACCAGTGGATAGTCGCTCCACTTCAGGATTTGTGGGACTCAAGAATGGTGGTGCCACTTGTTACATGAACGCAGTCTTCCAGCAGCTCTATATGCAACCTGGTCTCCCAGAGGTAATTGGTTCAACATCCAGTAAAGTCCTCTTCTTGGAATCCCTGTCACCTGAACTGCAAATTCATTTTGGCACCATTTTTAAATGAATGGTTTAAATTAAAAATAAAACTCTGTGTATGTGTGCATAAATGTATATGCACAATAAATATACAAATTACAAGTTGTTGTGCTTTGTATCATGACAACTTACTGATAAAATTGGATCTTGGGAAAATTATTAAATGTTATTTGTTTCCTTCCAGGCCTTGCTGTCTATTGATGATGATACAGACAATCCAGATGACAGTGTGTTCTATCAAGTTCAGTCTCTTTTTGGTCACTTGATGGAAAGCAAGCTACAGTATTATGTACCTGAGAATTTTTGGAAGGTATTACATTTTTTAAAATATTTAGTTTTCCTAATTAACAAGAAATCATTTATTCAGCATTTTCTCATCACGAAATTTCTAGAAATAAAATGAGTTTTACTTCAAAAAGTCAAAACATGTAAAAATGATAAATTTCTTTTAAAAAGAAATCACTTCCTTCAGTGATATGTATAGAAATTACCACCTTTTTTATGTTTATATAGATTTTCAAGATGTGGAACAAGGAACTTTATGTGAGAGAGCAACAGGATGCTTACGAGTTCTTCACTAGTCTTATAGATCAAATGGATGAGTACCTCAAGGTAAAAACCTCAGGGCTTTCTTTCCTTGTTTATATGCATCTCCTTGGAACCTTTTCTTTTATTCTCTTTTGTTCTTCAGAAAAGAAGGCAGAGAGCCATTTGGTTTATTTTATAGTCTACGTAGTATTCAGAAGTTTAAAATTCCTATCGCTTTCTTGGTCTTTTGCTCTGCTGTATGTTCACTTGATGTCTAACTTTGTTTCCGACAGAAAATAGGAAGAGACCAAATATTCAAGAATACTTTTCAAGGAATCTTTTCCGATCAGAAGATCTGCAAGGACTGTCCTCACAGGTGATGTTAAGTTTGGTGCATTAATTACCAAGTTATGTGCTCCTGTAACTATCAAAATATGTAGGTCAAAATTGCACAAGAAGGTAGAGACATATGCCTTTGTGAGCATTGCAGCTGTCGATAGCTAAGAGGCAAATGCAGAATTCTTCCCTAAGCATATGGGTGTTCATGCAAGTTGGGTAGGTTCTGCTCTGTCAATGCCTTGACAATTTTTTTTGTTCTTGATTTTAGGTATGAGCGGGAGGAAGCCTTCATGGCTCTCAACCTGGGTGTGACTTCATGTCAAAGTCTGGAAATATCATTGGATCAGTTTGTTAGAGGAGAAGTTCTGGAAGGAAGCAATGCATATTACTGTGAAAAGTGCAAAGAAAAGGTATTGATTCTTAACGTATGTGAAAGAAGATTCAGCTGTAGCTTGATATCTTCTTAAGTATTACTTGGCCATATAAGTGATGCTTAGATACTGCTTAGTTGTTTTTACATTGAAGACATAATCAAAAAGTTAAATCCATGCAGACAGCATTCTTCATTCTTTGTATGAATATTTATAAGGATGGCAGGATGGTAAAATGTTCTCTAACATACCAGCATGCTGCACAAACTTTGTAATACCTCTGATAGTACCCTCTCTGTACGTATTATAGTCATCCTATGGTCATCCTGCCTCCTGTGGCTGTATTGTGCATTAGTTTGAGATGGCTGGAGTTGTGCATCTATGGAATAATGCTACAGAATGCTTGAGATGCATAGATAGAGGTGATGTTATTTTTTCTTGTTTAAGAGAACTACAGTGAAGCGCACATGCATTAAGGTCTTACCTAGCCTGCTGGTGATCCACCTGATGAGATTTGGCTTTGACTGGGAGAGCGGACGTTCTATTAAATATGATGAACAAATAAGGGTAAGGAAACTTTGCTCTGGCACACCCCCACACAGACCCTGCTACACAGTGGAGTGGACTCTCACTCTTCCTATTTATTCTTCCTTCTTTTCCCTGCATTTTGTTACAGGGATTTTGAGTACACAGTACATCTATAGCATGATCATGCCACAGAAAATAAGTATTTTTCCTCAGAGCTTTCCTTGTCTGCAACATTGCCAGGGTCCTTTCAGAAAGCAAGAGCAAAAACCTTCATAAAGACATTTTAACTTCTGTGTCATAAGAATAAAAAGTTGAAGTACTGTGTTTTCTTTTGATGTTTTTTTATGTCTTTCTCCTGAAATTACACTAAGCACATACACAAAGCCATCTGTCATTTAATCCAAAATGTCTCTTCAAACAGTTTCCCTGGATGCTCAACATGGAACCTTACACTGTGTCAGGGATGGCCCGCCAGGACTCATCCTCAGAAGTGGGGGACAATGGTAGAAACACAGATCAAGGAGGTGGAGGCTCCCCACGGAAGAAAGTTGCTCCTACAGAAAACTATGAGCTTGTTGGTGTCATTGTTCACAGTGGCCAGGCACATGCAGGACACTACTACTCCTTTATAAAGGACAGGAGGTAATGGCCAAGGGGATTTGTTGGGGGACTTGAGCACAGTCTAAAACTACTTGTTTTGGGGAGGTATAGTGAGCCAACACCAGCATTGTGGATATTGAGACAGTAACACATACTATAAAAGTCTCAAGAATTCTTATGTACCTTGTATTGCAGTTTGAGAGCTTCCTATGGCACTTGGAGGTGTGCTTACTCCACCCTTAATTGAGCTTACTCTTTTAAAAATGTAACTTTGACATTAATAGAACTAAGCTTTCTATTTACTGTCAAAACAAATGTGAGTTGTCATTTCTAGGGTATTCAGGGTGGTTTGGTTTTTTACTGTACAACCAAGATAACTGTTTCTGTTCTGTTTTGATCACAGGGGATGCGGAAAAGGAAAGTGGTATAAATTTAATGACACAGTTGTTGAAGAATTTGATTTAACTGATGAAACCTTGGAATATGAATGTTTCGGTGGAGAGTATAGACCTAAAGTCTATGATCAATGTAAGCAGAAATACAGGGTTATTTACATTAGCTTTATATTTCATAGTGGTTCACAGTAGAGGCAGAGCTCAGTCCATCATATCTTCTTTGAGTGACTTGGTCCAAAAGTCCTTTGGAAGCAATTTTTGTCCTTAAGTTATCTGTTTACTGAAGGACATAACACCTTGTCTACAGCCTAATACTGAATAAGCCATATTCACTGTTCTGCACTTGGTAGACTTAGTAGCAGAGGAGATTAAAAAAAAAAAAAGGCACCTTGTGGAAAAAAAAAGGTCACCATAAAAAAAACCACACCAAAAAACACACCAAAACTAGTCCTCCCCACCCCACTCCTTACCCTCCCAGAAAAAATCCCAGGTCAGTGAAAATGACTGTGCATAGAACATGGCGTGGCATCTTATAGTTAAACTTTTCCGTGATTTAAGGATTTCATTCCAAATATATTTCCACAAATATGCACTTGTTTCATAATTCTGGTAATTACCTTTTAAAAATACATATGCTTTTTGCAAAAATATTTTGGAATTCAGGCTTTCACGATTTGTGAATGTAGACTGAGGTTCTGATCTGACAAATGACTTTATACTGCCATGGTGTACGTTACTTGTACACCCAGTTCCACTTCCCTATAGGAATGAAAAAGGTACTAAACCTTCGAAAGGATTCATCAATGCCTTTTCTCCCACCAGCCAACCCTTACCCCGATGTGCGTCGGCGCTACTGGAACGCTTACATGCTCTTTTACCAGAGAGTGTCTGATCAGAACTCTCCAGTCCTACCAAAGAAAAGTCGAGTGAGTGTCGTGCGTCAGGAAGCTGAGGACCTCTCGTTGTAAGTTCCTCTTGTGTCTGTAAAGGTTTTTCTTACGTTGATATCTAGACCCGATCCCCAGAGCTAAGAAATGAAGAATTTGTGTGTCAAAGGAGTACACTGACCCTTCTGTTGTTTTGGTTTGGTTTTTAAGCCGCTTAATGAGTAGCCTTTTATTGCTTTTATAATTTCCTCTTCCATGCTGCTGTCACTATTGCAGTAAAAAGTTCAAGCTGGCTGACAGCCTCAAGAAGTATTTAGACTGTCATCTAAATTTGCCTTAAAATCTCAGTACACCAACATAATCTTAAACTTGGACTGTAGACTTGTCATAGGATTTCATCGTTCACCTTGAGCTTGTATGTATTTCAGGTCTGCTCCATCTTCACCAGAAATTTCACCTCAGTCATCACCTCGACCCCACAGGCCCAACAGTGACCGCCTCTCCATCTTGACCAAACTGGTTCGAAAAGGAGAAAAAAAGGGGCTTTTTGTAGAGAAAATGCCTGTGCGGATATATCAGGTAGAGCACTTGCAAAGTAGCAACTAAATCCTACTTATAGGAAATTTAAACATGTAGTGAGAGAAAAACAGTAACTCTGAAGGTGGCTGTGAAGCAGTTCCCTTCTTGAAAACAAAGCTGTAAAATAATTCTGAATTCTGACATAAGTTATTACCAAGCTGCTTAGCAGTACATCGTGTAAGTTTTGCTGCCCCTTCTCACAAAACTTGACCCGTTGTTCCTTGCTTTGAAGAAGCTGCAGGCAAATTAGTCAAAGATGAGGTAATGGCAGCAGTCAGCATGCAGACAGGGAAAGATGAGAGCACAGAAGATGCTCCATATGAAGCACACTTGAGGAAGAATGGAGAAGATGGCAAATTACAGCCATCCTCTAGTTCTTGAGTTCATAAGTGTGTGAGAAGGGGGAGAAAAACTTAAGTGCAGCTTCAATTCTGTTTGTGTGTGTTAGCTTTTGTGTACTGAATGTGTTCTCAAAGGGGAAAACAAGGATGTTGAAGGCAACTTTGCAAGTCAGGACTGAAAACAGAGATACGATGGCATTGGCAGAGCAGAGAGAAGATGGTAGAACCTGGATATGGTTTATCTGTCTTTAGAGGAAGGGTCTCAGTCTGCAGGCCTACAGCTTTGGTCCATAAAGGAGTGAACACAACCTTGTATATATTCAGCCTGCTGAGCACACCTTCCTGCTGATCTGCACAAGTGCAAGAGAGCCTTCAGCACATACACAGTCAGAATAAACCCTGCAGGCTTTGCCTGACCTCTATGTGGGCTGTATCAGGGCATTAGTAGTCACCTTAGGCCTTCTTGTGCCCAGGATTGTTGTATTACAATAGACAGAACTTGGCTTAAGTTTATTGAGTGTCTTTCGGCAAAATCTCATTTGGAAAAAAGGAGGCTTGGCATTTAAGTGTGTTATTTTGGCTGCAGCTTGTAATTATGTCATGGCTCCTTGCTCTGTACGTGTAAATTTGCTAAGCAAGCCTTTCAGGTTTGAAGGATGTTCTCTTCCTTCTTTTTTTATTAAAAGCAACCAAAAAAATAGAACTTATCAGCAACTTTCCTTTTTATTTTCCCTTAATGGCCAAATAATTAAGCCTCTCGTCTGGTCTCTTGTGTTTTGTAATGTCCTTGGAAGAAAATCTCTAGTTTATACAAGTCTTCTGTGTTTCCTGTATGTATTTTCTGCTCCACTGAAGTAGTGATTCAGAGTGTTCAGGGAATAGGCCTGACAACAGTTTTTGAACACCACATGTATTTACATAACAGGTGCATTTTTAGAGAAATATACTGTGATAACATCTTAGGGGGGTTTTTTGCCTTCTTTTACAGATGGTGAGAGATGAAAACTTGAAATTTATGAAGAACAGAGATGTGTACAGTAGTGACTACTTCAGTTTTGTTCTGTCTTTAGCTTCACTGAATGCTGTAAGTACCTGGATTTTAATCTTGGAGTACTGGGGATATGTTGGATAGAAACAGCTACCGAAGCTCTGAGGGTCACAGCCAGGAAAACTGGAAGGGAAGGGTTGATGTGATTTTGCTTTTCCAGCTGAGTAATTCATTATCTCCAATAATTTTTCACGCTGATAATGTCTCTCTCAAAGCTGACTTCGACCTCCTGTTCTAGCAGTGAGAGAAACATCACTATGTCATAGTAAAATTTCTGAACACCTTTTTTGATGATGCAAACTGAGCTCTAGAGGGACAGAAATTCTTTTCTGTATTGAAGATCCAAAACTTCATCTTGGTCACCTCACAGTTGATACTTTCACTGGAAACACAGTTTGCTAATTAATTTTTTCTAAATAAACTAACCAGCAGTTACTAAATTTTTTAAGCCCACAGATTTACTGGGCTTGACAGCAAGTTTGTTCTTGGTTTTAGCATATTTTTAATTAGCATAATCAGCACCAGAACCTGTTTTTATCACAGGGTTTACTTTTTTCCAGATGAAGTAAACTTCTTGGGTAGAACACATGAATGTCTTTAAGAGAACAGCATGTATGCTGCAGGCATACTTCTGCTCTGAAGTAAATTTCACGTTTCTTTCAGACTAAGGTAAAGCATCCTTATTATCCATGCATGGCGAAGGTGAGCTTACAGCTGGCAGTCCAGTTCCTCTTCCAAACCTATCTCCGAACCAAGAAGAAACTCAGGTAAGGCCTTGTTTGTGGTGCTGTAACAACATATTCTGAGGTTTTCCTGCTTGTTATACTTACAGAACCTTGAAATACTCTGGGTGGCATAGACAGTCACAGGGGTAGCTTTGAATTGGAATCCCATGGCAAAGAAATCCTGAGTTTTAGTGTCTCTCCCAGCTCTCCATCATTTTGGTGGTAGTGGTTTGGGCATGGAAAGGCTTTAATGGATTTAAAAACAGCAGGTTGTTCCAAAATGGTTCTCTAAGGTTTGGGTTTTTTTGTCTTAAGCCACCTAATATATGCTCAATTAAAGGTCGAATTCTTTCTGTTTGGCAAACAAGAAACATGGCTTAAGTTTTGGAGGGTTTTTTTCTCTCTCTGATTGCTGACAGTTGTCCCTGTTTTGTGAAAGGGCTGATACAGAAGAATGGATTGCCACCATAGATGCGCTGCTGTCCAAAAGTGTTGATGCTTGTCAGTGGTTGGTTGAATATTTCGTCGGGCCAGAGGGCCGGGAGCTTGTAAAGTAAGTACTCCTAATTTTTTCATAGGTTTTTTGTCTCTTGTATGGATAAAGCTTCCCAATAACAGCATCTGGCCTATACTGATGTATTCCCAAAGAGCTGACTGTGCACATTTCTTTAAAAAGATAATGTAGATAATACTCAAAATAAAAACTTTAGTGATTTTCTCTGATTGTGTAGCTTTGTGAGTAACTCTGAAAATCTAATAAATAGTGCAATGTTCGTGGAGGAGGGTGTAAGTGTTTAATTCAGTGAAGTGCCTTGGAATGTACTTGAGATTGTATCTATTCACTCCTCCACGTGGTGGGAAGGGAGAATGTGGTAAAAGTGTTTGGGGTAAGATAAATACTTACCTGACAAAGATCACAGATAAACTGGAAAGAATTTTTCTCAGCAAGCTCAAGATCAGATAATCACTGTTTTGAAAACACCTCAGGCAAATTCTTGGAGAACTGACACACTTAGAGAGATGTGTCAGTGTAAAGAAAATTTTATCTTTGAAGTTGTGTTGAAGGACAAGATTCTGTGATAGCTTTTTGGTTTAGCTCTTCTGTTATTTGGATGAATATGCATAAAATTATTACAGTGACAATCAGGAGTGCAGGAAAACTAAGTTAAAGCTTATCCATGGAAGTACAATACAAGAAGTATCCAGACTGTTGCCCTTCTTAAAATAATAACTAGCACAATTAATTGTAGAAACCGTGTGTACCCGTTGATTCCAGTTCTCTTTGCAGCTTCGCCTTTTATCTTCCAGGACTTTCCTCCTGGAATGCAGTGTGAGGGAGGTGCGAGTTGCTGTAGCCACTATTCTTGAAAAAACCCTCGACAGTGCCTTGCTTTATCAGGAGAAGGTTAGTTGTCCCCTCGTCACTGGTGATCCTGCTGATTGCACAGGCTTCTGTTATCCAAGTTTATCTTGTTTAGAGCTTTTAGAGAAGATTGCTCTGAGGTCCTACAGGTAGAGTACAGTAGTAAGGAGATGAACATATAGTTCATATATACTTGATAGCTTTTAGTTACATCCTTTTGGCTGTTAATTACTCTCTGTTAACTGAGATGTAATAAATTGTATGTCAGTGTGTATACCCTTAGTGTGACAGTACACGAACATGAGACCTTGAGTGAGAGCTTGCTTCTAATCTGGTTTGGTTTGTGTTACTGTTAACAACTGGAACACTTGAACTTTAATTCACTCTGAGGAGTAATTTGAACTGCTTTAGAAATATTGCAGACTTGCACAAGTGCTGAGTTCCCACTCTTTGAGCAAGTTACCTACATGCCAGTGCTTTCTCTGCTTTCCTGTTTGTGCAGCATTCATTCAGGGGCTGCAATCCTTTCTGAGCTGTTCATACCCATCACAGCAAGTGTATCTGACCATATAGATGAGTTTAACCATGCCTTACCTATGATATGTGAAACTCTTTTGGTTTTTAAACAGTAGATGACTGGATAAATTCAAATTAATAATTGTTTTCACAGTTAAAAAGTCTACATCAATTACTGGAGGTGCTACTTGCTCTACTGGATAAAGATGTTCCTGAAAACTGTAAAAACTGTGCTCAGTACTTTTTGCTGTTCAACAACTTTGTACAGAAGGTAAGAAACCTTTATTTTTTTCATGTTATTTTAATTTTAATAAGGACAATAGTAAAACAACCAATCAGCCATATTCATAGCCAGTTTTAAGCAGCCTAGTGAAACACTTCCAGAACTTTTATTAGAGTAGTATTTTCTGGGTTTTTTCTGTTTTTGAAAAGTAAATGGTTTTGAACAGTGGATTTAGGATAAAATCACACAAAAACATACAAGTAAAGTATAGCTATCGAAGATGTCGATTTCAGAGTCTTGAGTGTTTGATTTCTGTTTTGGGGGATGGTTATGGCTGTTCTTAGGGGGGAAAAAAAACAACAGCGTTGGGGATTTTTGTCCTGTAGGAAACAGAATAACTGGCTGGACTGTGCTGTTGACCCCAGTATGGTTTCTCTCTGTTTCTGTGGTGTTTTTTTTTTTTTTTTATTATGTTTTGTTTTTTATAAGACATTTATTTTGCATGTGTTGATTCTCATCTGGTTTATATAATGCGCTCTGGATAATGAGGCAGTTTTTTTAGGTGTAGCTTATTGTTTTGTGTAACTTTTTCTTTAGAGTAGGAAATGTATCGTTTAACCTAAACATTTCATGTTTACTCCCTAGAGCATCAGTTCTTTATGTGCACAGGAATGTAACTTTTTCTTGTTGTCCAAACAGCAGGGAATAAGGGCTAGCAATCTTCTTCTCAGACACTCTGCTTTGAGGCACATGATCAACTTTCTCCTTGGCCCCAACCGCCAGAGCAATCAGGTAATGTTTATGTAGCGTATGGGTTTTGTGCTGTAGTTTGTCCATCTGTGTGTTTTTACAACATTTAATTTATAGATAAAATACTTTTCATGTGGTAGAATGGACTGCTACATGGATTATTCTGTGAACTTCATATAAATCTTAGTCTGCCTACATGTAGTTAACGTGAAAATAGCTACATTGACAGAAGTGAGCATCATGCTTTTGATAACAACGACATTTTCACCACCCTCAAAGTATTAGAATTTGTTGGTGGACTGTTAAGGACATGGTTGTGTTTTGACTTGGCAGAAGTTGACTACATCAACCAATTAGAAGTTAATTAAATCTCTCTTTTGGCTCAAACAGAATCGCAGGTGGAGTTCAGCGCAGGCACGTGAGTTTGGGTATCTTCACAACACTGTAGCACTACTTGTTTTGCACTCTGACGTCTCCTCACAAAGAAATGTTGGTAAGAATTGCATTTTTGTATTTTTGGTGCCTTTGCATTTTGATTACTCTGACTGGGAGTAACTTAATACCAGTGAGAAAAAATATAATCGCTTTAAATTTAAGGTGTACCTTTGATTACATCTTATTTTGTTGTAAATGTACTGAGAGGCTGTGGGAAACAGATAGTATTACAGGCACTGGGGTTGGGGGGGGATTTTTATATAAGCAGTATTAGGCCTCCCAGCCTCCCCCACATGCTGAAAAGGTCTGTGTTTCCTCATGTGAGTAAATCAAGCTGTGTTATTGTTGGCTGAGACAGATCTGCAGCTGAACAGGCTGTATTTTGTTTAGCTTTATTATGCCTTTTGCTAATCTAAAGGGGAGTAGACGGAGCTACTGAATGACAAGCAATAAAATACACTCCTAGATATTTCTTACAAGAGACAGGGCTGTCCAGTGGGGGGCTAATGGGTACAAGTTGCTCCTGGGGAGATTCTGATTGGACACAAGAGCAACATTTTTCACCATGAGAACAATCAGCTGTTGGAAAAATCTCCCCAAGTGAAGTGGTGGATTCCCCAACATTGGACTTCAGATTCAACTAGACAGGGTGCTGGTTCATCTTGTCTAGACTGTGCTTTTGTCAAGAAAGGTTGGACCAGATGATCCTTGAGGTCCTTTCCAACCTGATACTCCACAATTCTGTGAAATAAAGATGATAAAGGAAGGAGTTGAGATCTTAAGATTCCTAAAGCTAGAGCTTGAAGTTGTTTTTTTAAAAGAATAACTTGATTTATGCCTAGGGTTAAAAGTGTCTGGAGTTGGAGGCAGTCAAAAAACATAAAGTAACAGAAGGATAATAAATGTTCTGAATGTGATAAATGTGTGCCTGGGAGTGCAATTACAGCTCAAAGTAGTGATAGTAAATACGAAAATTTTGCTGTGGCCTTCTTGCAGTTCATTTCCTTCATTTTGTCACTCATGTAAGTGACACTTCAGTGTGCAAGAGGCTGTTACTTGGAGTGGTACTGTTTGAGCTATAAGCTGGTTGAGGTGAATGTCACTAGAGATGGTATGGTACCAGATGAGTAGCAGTGTCTTCGAGGTGTGTAGAACAATCTGATTTATTAGTGGATTGTTTTTGTATTTGCTATTATAGCTCCTGGTCTCTTTAAGCAGCGTCCACCTCTAAGCATCACCGCTTCAGGTCCGCTTTTGACGCTCCATGAAGAAGTGGAAGCCTTGTTATTCCTGTCTGAGGGAAAACCTTACTTAATGGAGGTATTTGTTCTAAATTCTGCCCTGCTTGAACCTAAAAGTTGGTCTGAATTGTTTCTTTGAAATATCCTTCCACTGAAAACACTGAATATTAAAAAGCAACCAGCTGTGGAGTATGTAGTTATTATTTTGAGCCAAACAAGAAGGCAGCTTTGGTTTCTTACTATTTTCCAGTATATCTTTAAACTTCGGGGTCTGGCTAGAGAGTTTATGACGTTAGCAAAGACAGCTGAGCACATTTTGCAAGTGCCCATGTGGTCAGTTACCATATATCAGCTGGAGGTGCTAACTTGAATTGCTCTGACTTCAAGGGTCTGGTCAAGCATGATCCATTGATGGGGGCAGCAGGAGCTGAATGGAGTGCTGTAAGACAGGGATTTCAACTCGCTGGGCCATGCTGGGAGGAAAAACAGCATCCTTCCTAGAAAAGACTAACATTCTACAGTAAACTTGATTCATCTCTTAGAAATAATTGTATGGCTGTGTCTGAAATTGTTTCTACCTTTCCGTTAGGTGATGTACGCGTTACGAGAGCTCACTGGGTCTCTGTCGGTTCTCATTGAGATGGTGGTGTACTGCTGCTTCTGTAACGAGCACTTCTCCTTTACTGTGCTACACTTCATCAAGGTATGGAGATAATCAAGATCAGCCTTTTGCTTAAGTGTTTCTCCTCGACTTTGGTCGCACTGTGTCTTACTGGGTTATAACGGCACAGAGGTCTGTAGAACAGTCAGTACAGTTCATTGAGTTTGGGGAGTGGGCATTGGTGGGTCCAGGGTTTTTTGAAGCTTTTACTTTTTAAAACAACAAGTTCTCAAAAATCTGTAAAGCTGTCTTGTAATTCTTTACATCATCAGCATATTTTACTACCTAAGTAACCTTGTATTTCTTACATGCAGACTCAGCTGGAAACTGCTCCTCCTCATGAACTGAAAAACATATTCCACTTGCTCCATGAGATACTGGTAGGTGAATGGTAAAGACTTGTACAAGATACTGGTTTTTACAATGATGCATAATGAAAAAAGCCAGGACTGGTAGTTTGAACATCCATGTATCTTTTGATCCTTCGTTTTGGAGTGTTTTATCACTTTTTAAATTGCTGTCTTGATAATCCGGTGCTACATGAAACTTCACAGGTCTTATTTATTTTTCACATAAAGGTGGTTAAAACCATTTTGTAGAATAGGTACAGGTATTGCATAATATGTTATATGCAATAATATAAATATATATTACTTACATAGATATTTTTCTTTCCTAACAGGTTATTGAGGACCCATTACAAGTGGAGCGCATCAAATTTGCCTTTGAAACTGAAAATGGATTAATAGGCAAGTAAGCCAGTGGGTGAAGGCTCCTGTCTCCTGCTGACCCTAACGTTGTTGATGGTTCATATCATCTCCCATCCTTCTAATCCTTCTAATCTGTTTAACTTCTCAGGGAAAACAGCTCTGCACTATTTGATTTAGCCACCACTTCCCCACAAAATGTTTTAAGAAAATCCAAAATAAGCATTAGAATATTATAGTAATGGCAAACTGGTGAGGAATTTAACTGGAGAAAAAAAATTCTCTTCAACAACAGCAGTCAATGAACCCAGAGAAGAGTGATACTTACATACTTAAAAAATGACATTAAGGAACCTTAACCAAGAGGTTGGCAAAAAAAGCAACTTTCTGAAATAAGTAGCAAATCACAGTGTGTACATAATGCAGGGGAGAACAAAAAGTATGTTAGATAAATATAACAGAGCTCTATGAAATCCTGTAACCTTGAAAATTATTTTTTATCTCCTGTGCATTTCAAAAAATTGCCAATCTTTTTGTTTTGTCAGCATCCTCATTACCATAAAGAGAAACTAGTTCAGCGTGGAAGGATGCTGATACTGACTGTAGGGTGGCCTCATAATCTGTCAGGTGGCTCCCATTAGTGGCTGCTCATACTGAAGTGTTGTCTCTCCATTTGATACAGAAACTTTGAAGTCACTAAAGCATTCAAAAGCAACAAAAATGTCACAGAAGCGATGAGAGGTTACTTCATAGGAATTGAGAGAAGATGCCTTGTGTGCAAGAGAAGTGTGGGGTAGCCCCATGGTGCTCAAAGAGCAGCTCTGATGAGTTCATGCAGCTTGAGCACCTCTTTCGTAGCTGTTTGGATGAGGAGCTGCTTCAGACTGTGGCTTTCACCCTAAGTTATTTTAGATTCTGTTTTAGTGAGTTCTATTTAGCTTTATTCTTTATTTCTCTTATCTTCAGTGTTCTTCTGTTTAGTTATTTCCATGTCTGACTTATAATATGCAGCAGCGTAAGAGAATATTTAAGTGGTTATTTTGTTTCTGGGCAAATTGGTCCCACTTGGACCAATCCTATTCTGTAACTCAAGCAATACATGACCTTCTTTCCTCTACAGAGACGAGGTGCAATTATTCAATTGGAGCTTTATGCTGAAGACTTTTTATGTAATGTTATTAAATCATACATTTTCTTGCAAGAACTGCTCTTGAGTTTTGGGAGTGAAAGTTCCAGCACGTGGGAATTCACAGTATAGAAAACTTCCTGGTAGGAAGCCTGGGGTTTTGCCCAGATCTCCCATAGAAGAAATTCATGGCTGTTGAATTTTGCTATGCTTGTTTGTGTGAAGAAGCTCTAAGCATTCTTCTGGCTTTGCAAGTTTTGATCCAGGTGGCAGTTGATGATCCAGTCTGTTTGTAGGGATTTTAAACAAATATTTTTTCCTTCAGATAAATGTAACCATAGCGATTATCTAACACAGAATGGATTATAGAGGAAGAATAAATGCATTAGGAGGGAACTGTTTAAAATTCAGGTACCGCATTTGGAAGAATTACTGCATTTTCACTTTGATCTATTTTTAATCCAATAGAGTTGTGGAAGTGCACAAAACTGCTAGCAGTAGAGCAGTGTGTTTAACACAAATACTCATGCTAACATCTGTAGAAATAACTTCCACCACCCAAGATAAAATCTCAGCTTCATCTTGGTTATGTTTTTGGACTGGCTGGTGCACAGAAATCTGGATTATGTGTTTTAATCCGTGTATTCCTCCCCACAGCCTTGATGCACCACAGCAACCACGTGGACAGCAGCCGTTGTTACCAGTGTGTCAAGTTCCTGGTTACTTTGGCTCAGAAGTGAGTAACCCCCTTCTCAGAATTTAACCTCATCCCTACCTTAGGCCCCTCTGTAACTATTTAGGCTGCTGCTCTTTCTGCTTTTGATGACCTGATGACCTTTATCTTTTGTTACTGTGATAACGTGGTGCTCAAAGCTCTCGATTCGACATGTCTCCATATGAAGTGAGATCTTTGCTGATTAGTACCTGGGGTGGATTTCATATAACAGCAGCCACAAAGAGAGAGAAATCTTTGAATGTATTTTGTTTGCTAGAATGCCTAGTTTGCAATTAATTAATGTAATTTCCATTTCCAAGGTGCCCTACTGCAAAAGATTATTTCAAGGAGAATTCCCACCACTGGAGCTGGGCTGTGCAGTGGCTACAGAAAAAGGTAGTTTGTCTGTAACTTCACAGAATGATTGCCACTTGGTTTACAATGAGAGTTATGAAGTCTCCAGCCTTTATATGACTCTTTGAGATGACTCTTAAGACAAAATAGAAGGTACTTTTGGGTTTTTGTACAAGGACAGTTTGGATGCAGCTAGAGCTGATGTGTGTGAGAACTTCCGTAGGCCTCCATGTGTTTCAGGCATAGATGTGTGAATAAAACCAAGTGTGAATGGTCACAATGATTATAATTCCTTGCCATGTGGGAAGGTTTCCTTTTTCTAAAAAAGCAATTTTCCATTGCCTGCTTGTTGATGCAAGGGAACGTTGAAACGAGTAATTTCCTTACAGAATCACTGCAGCTTTGCACAAAACAAGGCTGTTGACAGATGCAGCTTTTTCCTCCCACGTGTGTATTTTTTTTCTTTTCTTCCCTCTAAACTTGACGTAGGTTGACCAACACATCTTTAATAAATACACAAGGACACTTGGGAAACTTGAACCTCAGCAGAATTGGCCACGGTTTGTGTGCAGTCAGGGCAATGCTTGGTCTCCTGGTGCTGCACGTACCGCACGATGGTACCCCAACTCCAGGCTGCCTCTCTGTCCTAACAGCTGCTGCCACACAGATGTCAACTGGATACTGGAAGCAGAATTAGTGGGATGCTTGCAGTGCAGCTGGCACAACTTGCTGCCGCTCCAGTCTTGAAACAGAGTGAGCTGACAGGTTTCTGCTGTCCCTGTTTTCACTTTGTGCTGGCTTTTGTAAACCCTGACTCCACCACTCCTCAGCTGGCATCCAGGAACTTCCATGTTCGTCCAGTTGCCATGTAGAAGGGAGTTGGTTGCTAGTTTTCAGCTGCATTTCCAGCCTCTCTGACTGTTGTAGCTGCATTAAAAATGCATACTAGTCGATGTCCCAGATCTCCAGCTCATTGCCAAAGGATTCAGGAAGCTTCTTCCAGACTTGTTAGCTCTCCCACCATCACAAGTGGATGAGGCTTTACGCGTGTAAAACTCGTGTGGTGATTTTATGGCTTTTTTTGGCTTTTTATGCAGATGTCTGAACATTATTGGGCTCCACAGAGTAACGTATCCAATGAAACATCAACAGCAAAAACCTTCCAGCGCACAATCTCAGCACAGGTATGTCACAGTCTGGGAAGATGGCATTAAACTTGCTTTATTTCCTTTTTTGGTTAGCATCTTTGGTTTTGGCAACTTCATTGTATTCCAGTGCACTTATTCTTCCTTTAGAAGCCCAGACTCTGTGGTTGCTCCTGAAAAAAACTAACCCTAAGATGGTATTAATCAGTACCTCACAATTACCTGTGGTGACTCAACTCTTTCACTACAGCAGCTGTATTGTTCCAGAATTGACTTTGAAAAAAAAAAAAATTAATAATGATTATGAGATGAAGGTATCGCCACGGCCCCTGATGCTTTCTTGGACTGTTTCCATCTCAGGACACGCTGGCCTATGCCACAGCCTTGCTGAATGAGAAGGATCAGTCTGGAAGCAGTAACGGGTCAGAAAGCAGCCCAGCTAACGAGAATGGAGACAGACATCTGCAGCAGGTAACAATAAAATCATAGAATCATAGAATGGTCAGAGTCGGAAGGGACCTTAAAGATCATCCAGTTCCAACCCCCCTGCCATGGGCAGGGACACCTCTCCCTAGAGCAGGTTGCTCCAAGCCCCATCCAACCTGGCCTTAAACACTTCCAGGGATGGGGCATCAACAACTTCCCTGGGCAACCTGTTCCAGTGCCTCACCACCCTCACAGTAAAGAACTTCTTCCTAAGATCTCATCTAAATCTCCCCTCTTCCAATTTAAAACCATTACCCCTCATCCTGTCACTAGACTTCCTGACAAAGAGTCCCTCTCCAGCTCTCCTGGAGCTCCCTTCAGATCCTGGAAGGCTGCTATCAGGTCTCCCCAGAGCCTTCTCCAAGCTGAACAGTCCCAGCTCTCTCAGCCTGTCCTCATAGGAGAGGTGCTCCATCCCTCTAATCATCTTGGTGGCCCTGCGCTGGACCTGTTCCAACAGTTCCATGTCCTTTCTATGTTGAGGACTCCAGAACTGGACACAGGACTCCAGGTGGGGTCTCACAAGCACAGAGCAGAGGGGGAGAATCACCTCCTGTGACCAAAACAAGGACATGTTTATCTTCTCTTGCCTTGTTCTGTTAGACAGGTTGTTCCTGGGGCTTGGGACACAACCACTGTTGACTGTAGACACAACAATCATGCACCTTACAAAAATAACGTGCTGTATCTTTTCTCTCCCCATCCCTTGTGTGTATTGAAAGGGCTCAGAATCTCCTATGATGATTGGTGAGCCCAAAAGTGACCTTGATGATGTTGACCCGTAGAAGATACCTATGAACACACAACCAGATCAACTCAAACATTTAATGCCTGGTACCTACTGAAACTGGAGTCCTGTTGCTTATGCTGTTGAAAGAGTCTGGAAGAGAAGTGGCTTTACAGGATCGGAGGCCACACTGGAGGAGAGAGGTTATTTCCCTGAAGGCTTCAGGTCAATAAATGCTCTAGAAAACTGCAGCTTCACCTGCAGTTTATGACAGTCCAGACACCGAAAACAGTTTGTCAAGAAGATTTTATCAAATACACAAACGCTAGTGGTTGAATTTTTATGTGAACATTAAATGAGTGAATGTAAAACTGTTGCTTTTCTGTGATGCTGCAAAACAAAAAAAAAAAAAAAAAGAAAAAAAAAAGAATTCTTTTGGTTTTTATACAGGAAAAAAAACAAACACAGACTTGCCCTTATGTATGGAGGGCAAATTTTTAATCTTTCTGATACTATTGAATAGGAATATTCAAATTTCTGTAAAGATGTGTGATGACTTACATTTCATTGTAAAATATTAGTTGAAGAATGGGTTTACATAAGGACTTCCCTATTTAATATGTCTCCCTGCTAATTTGTAAAGCTCTTTATGAGAAGGATGGGCAGAATTGCTCTGTGAGGAGAGCTGTTCCTTACAGAATGGTTTGGTCTTGGAGCTTTGGAATGGGTCGTCTTTTCTGGTACCCTTCTGAAAACCACAGACAGCTGGGAAGGGCAATAAAAGGAAAGCTTTGTTCTCTAGGTCTGCAGGTGTTCACTATTAAAGGATGTTGGTGGGTTTAAGGGACAAAAAAAAAAGTTAATGAATAGTTGAAAAGGAAAAAAAAACAAAGCACTTTAAGGTGGAATTCTGTTGCAGTTTTACTCATTAAATTTTTTTAACCTCTGGAGACATATTGAATAAAAGGTGGTCTCAGTCATGTGATCTGCAATCACTTGCTTGTGCTTTGAAATTACTGAGAAAGTTGGTATTGGTTGTAGATGCTGAATAACTCCTTGAGTGAGTTGGAGACGCTGTTGTGCAGATTTTTTAGCAGTTTTAACACAGGGGGTAAAAAAAAGAATGATTTGGCTTTGTGTTTTTCACTTGACCAGGCAGGGTTTAAGATACCACAGCTCTTCTGATTTGCTCACAAACAACTGGAAAGCAGTTGGGGTGATTTGAGCAGAGTTTTGTTTCCCACGTCAAGTGCAGTTCAGTGGTTTCTGGCTCTGGCTACCAGCTTCTTTTGTGCCAACTAAGTCTTCGCCTTTTGTACATTTTGCTTTTGTCACGTTTTTCTGCACTGCTTTTTGCCTTTATTTATGGATTCTGCCTTACTTTGAAAAAAAAATAATAATAATTATATAAACAAAAACGGGGGACATCTTAAGGAGTGCCTGTGTACCTCCAGAACAGATAAATTTGCCAAGTTAAAGGCACAACCAGCCAAAAAGTGCCTTTTTTTCTTTTTCCTTCTTTTTTTTTTTCTTCTTTTTACGTCCTGTTGCCGAAACAAGCAGCAGCAGACAAAGCTTTTCACTGTTGTGCACTAATATTGAAATTAACCAGTCATTTCACTGTTGGAAGTCAACAACACCTGACCTGATTTCAGCTGTTAGAGCTTTATAACTTATTGCGGGTTGAAGAGAGCCGTTGTCCTAAATTTGCAGGTGCAAAGAAGGAAAGGTGGCACCACTGTAGTGAATCTCTCGCTTTCTTTTCCAAACAATGTCTTCATAGACACCTGGCAGAGTTTAGCGTTTTATAAGTGTTTCTGATAATGTGCTGGGACATTTTAAATGTGAGGTTTTAAATTAATTTTGAAGAAACCGTTTCTTACCGGCTACCCCTTCTTCCTTCCCCCCCTTCCCTGATTAACTTCGTTAATGGGTCATAAAATCATCAGGAGAAGCCAGTACACAGCGGTGATGGTGACGGAAGAAGCTGGTGAATGTTCCTATGGGTTGGCAACCACTTGTCACTTCAGGTTCCTGTTATTTCCTATGGAAACAACGTCCTTGATTTTCCACAGACCCAGAGAAGCATTGATGAAGAGGATTGCCTCAGGATGGCTCATCACCACTGTATACTTGAAACCAATACGAACTTTTTCACGGTCCTGCTCACGCTTGTACAAAGTCAGTGGTTTTATCATTTGCAATAAGATGATAACTCGGTCAATTCTTTTCGTTTCCAGCTGCTGTCATTCGAACCTGCTGAAGATTATTTTTTGGAAAATTTAAATAGAGTTCAACAAAACTAGTTTTTGTGTAAATGGTGATGCATTTCTATGTTGTAATTTTTACTGCCGATCTTTTTGGATGAAAAATGTTTTTATACAGCTTACAAAACGTTCGGTGAGGAGCAGCCGCAGCCTGCCTGTGAGCAGTTGGGGAGACACTGTCCGATTTGATGTGTAGACATTTGGCACTGGAAAAAAATAGGCAGTCTTGATGAACGGTCTTGGGATTCCTGGTCAATGGAATAAAGTTATTCCTTTCACAGAAAACGGGTGTAATCTTTAGACTGTGTTTACCCTGCTACGCTGTTGTCTTGTTGATTCTCTTTATCTCAAAACTGCTCAGGCCAGTCCTGCAGGTGATGAGCTCCAAGAGGTTGCCCCGATTACCGTTCTGCCTCCACTCCAGAGTAAATCAAAGCAGCTGGCTGTCCCTTATAGCTGTCTCCCGGTGTATCCTTGCCCTGTGGCACCTTCTGCTGCGCTCTCAGACTAGCATCAGCGAGCGGTTTCTTCTCCTGACCTTCTCAGTGGGTTGATTTTACCCTGATATGCTTGAAGTCACGGATTAGACCGGCTTTTGCGTGTCAGAGAGCAAGATCTGCTGCTGATCTGCGCTGGAGTGAATCATAGAATCACAGAATGGTTAGAGTTGGAAGGGACCTTAGAGATGATCAAGTTCCAACCCCCCTGCCATGGGCAGGGACACCTCTCCCTAGAGCAGGTTGCTCAAAGCCCCATCCAGCCTGGCCTTAAACACTTCCAGGGATGGGGCATCAAGCAAGAATGCTCCCTTCCCTGTTGGTGTGAGGTGCAGCGAGCTGGGCACACAGCAGTGCCACGGTGCCAGTATTCCCCTGCTCACCCCTGTTCACCTTCCTGACAGGTGCTTTTGCCCTCTGCTCGGAGAACAAAGATTTTTTCGCATTTCAGACTTGACCCAGATTGCGATCTCCGGTGCTGGGAGCAGGGACAGGCTGAGAGAGTTGGGGTTGTTCAGCCTGGAGAGACCTTATAGCCCCTTCCAGTACCTAGAGGGGGCTACAGGAGAGAAGGGGAGGGATTTTTGATCATGGAGTGGAGCAATGGGTTGAGGGGGTAGCAGCTTTAAACTGGAAGAGGGGAGACTTAAATAAGATATTGGGAAGAAATTCTTTGCTGTGAGGGTGGTGAGGCACGGGAACAGGTTGCCCAGAGAAGCTGTGGATGCCCCATCCCTGGAGGTGTTCAAGGCCAGGCTGGATGGGGCTTGGAGGAGCCTACTCTGGTGGGAGGTGTCCCAGCCCAGGGCAGGGGGGTTGGGACTAAATGACATTCAAGGACTGTTCCATGGCTGGGTATGGCAGTGTGCTGGTGGGACTGTCCCCAGCATACGTGGCAGCAGCGCTGCTTCCTCCTGAGCGAGGGAGGCTTTTCTGCCCACCCACAGAGAAGATGCTAAGCAGGGGCTAATCTTATTTGTTTCCTTCCACCAGGCTTTACACAGGCTTGGACTAAGCCGTGTGAAAGCTGTGTCTGGCTTACAGTGTGTGGAATGTGCTCACCCCTTCTGCTGGGAGCCAGTGGCTGAGGGGGCAGCAGGGTCTCCCCCTCTTGCAAGGAAAGTGGCAGAGGTGACGTATACCAGGAGGTTACAGCCTGTTGAAAATTGACCAGCTCTGACAAAGCTGTTCAGGAGCTCTGAGCTAACATCTCCGTGGGTTGTTTCTTCCTCCCCTCTTCTGCAGAATTCACATTATAATTAAAAGTGGGGGCTGTAATTATATACATGGTATATAATGATGTGTTTAGATGAGGGTTGGGCTTTTGTCGTCTTCAGGCAACAAGTTAGGGATAGTTTAAAGCTTTCAAGGTGGTGCTTCCTACTGGGTCTCTGTCTTCTGCCAATCAGAGCTGGAGTAACAGACTTTTAAGGGGAAAATACTAAAAAATAGCCAAAGCTTGACAGCTTGGCCTGGTGCTTCTCCTCTCAAGCTTTATTTTTTTCATCTATTCTCAGGTAACCCCACACAAATTATCTATGGTACTACCAGGAGGCTGCTGATCACCCCAAAAAGAGAAACAAGACCCAGCTTTGGTGGCTTCTGGTATTTCTGAGCTTATCTCTGCTCCATCTGCCTTCTGGGGCTTCAGTGCTTACCCAGCAAAGCCCGATGTTGGCAGCAACAGCAACAAAAAGCACAAGGGCACGTTCCCCAGAGCTGGGTGAAGGTTTGTTTCCATAACTGGAAGCTCTTATCCCTCCACCACTGTTGTAAAAACAAACTTCTGCTCCTGGGTGTGTGTGGGACAACAAGGCTGAGTCCCTGGTCCCGGCCAGCTGTGGGCAAGGAGAAGGTGCCCATGCTGAGTTGCCCTGACCTCCAAGGATGCCAGCGCTCATCCAGGGTCACCTCATATCCAAGGCAGGGGTCAGCACCAAGGGTGGTGGTCTGGGGCTGGCTTGCTAACGAAGCATAGCTCATTTGGGGGGAGCAGCACCCCCTCCCAGCCTGGCTCCCCCGTGGGGATATACATGAAGGCAGACGATGGACCGTGATCTACCGAGCACTGGTCTATGAGTTTTATTTTAAAAAGACATTTATAAAATGTTTACTTATAAAATTCCAAATAAATATTTAAGGTACAAATGTAAAAACTAAGGTACTGCGAAAGCTTTTTCTTCTCTGTTTTTGGTTTTTTTCTCTTCTCTCTCTAGAAAGGAATTACAGCCAGTTCTGTGTGTCTTGGGACGAGCTGAAAGGGAAACCGTTAAAGCAACACACGCCACCAGCAGATCATTAACTTTAACTTAACAACAAGAGAAAAGCACTAGCAAAGCAGAAGCTGACTGCAGCAATGCAGATTAAAATCTAATTAAACAAGAAGACTGTTTAATCTATAGCCCTTACACTTGACTAAAAAGTAAAGAAGTCTCTTAGGTACATGAGTAGGCAATTATAAAAGTGTCCAAAAATAGCTAAACTATGATTTTTCCAGGTGCTAAGCAGCATTAGCTGACATCTAATGAGCAACTAACCAGGAAAGAAAGGAGCAATCCTCACAATACTATTATTTTCTTCTAAAAGGTGGTGGCTCTGCCCTGTGCTGGGTGACAACACGAATGAAGGGCCTCCAGAGGGCTCATTCAGGCAGGGTGTTGCTAGAAAGACCTGGTAGGGGAGGGATGCTGAGGTGACTTCTGGGATGGGACAGTGCTCTGACTGCTTGGAGACCTCTTCCAGAGCCACCCTAGGTCTTTGTCCCCGCTGTGAGCAAGGTGACGAGCCTGTAACCCACCACCACAGCAGCCCAAGCGTGGAGGTCATCAAAGCCATGCGTTGGACCATGGGCCATCCCAGGAGTGGATGGGAAGGTACCCATCCAGCCGTGTGGGGGTCCACTGGGTTGTCCATCCCTGCTAAACCAAGCCAGGGCCATCTCCAGCTCAGCTCATTCCTATTGCTGGCTCCTGCAGCAGATGGCGATGGCCATGGCCATGCTGCTGCCCGGGAGGCTGGCTGCCACGCAGGTGTCACCCACGGCGTAGGCTCCCATGGTGCCAGGGCTCTGAGAATGGGCGTTACAGCCCGTCAGTGTCCAGCCGTCATCACAGGTCACCGTCACCTAATGGAGAAGAAGAGGTTGTCCTCCACAGGTCAGCCTGTCCCCGGGGTGCAGGGCGATGTGGCCAGTGTCACACTGAGCCACTGAACACCAGCTGGGGACACCAGTGAAGGCTAGCATTGGGGTGCCCACAATGAGATGCTAAAGCTCACCCAACTCAACCGTTAGGGTGGAAGAGGGACAAGCAGAGACAAGGACACCACCACAGTGGAGACACCTGCACCATCCCTACCTTCTCTGCAGAGCCCGTGGACGTGTGCTCCTTCACCCGGCACTCGAGGCTGGCAGCAGGACAGCACAAGGCGTGTGCCGTCACCTCTGTCCCACCGGTGCAGTGGCTGGACACACTATCTGGTCCCACCACAGGTCTGCCACTGTCACCCAGCGCTGCGGCGGGGGAGTGGAAACTGCAGCCTGCCAGGGGGAGAAGGGCTGTCGGTGTAGTGTAGCCGCAGGAACATCCTGGTGTGCACACAACTGCTGAGGGATGTCCCCACTGAGCCCTGAGCCTTCCTGCCTCCATACATGCAGAACNTGAACAGCCCCAACTCTCTCAGGCCATCTCCACAGGAACAGTGCTCCAGCCCTTCCGTGTCACCCCAGCACTCACATCCACCCTTTCACCCCCCCAGTCTCCAAGTTTTTCTGGGAGGAACACTCTCAGGCATCAGCGTGTTGGCTGGGGGGCCTGTAACCCTCCATGTGGGGCATTTACCGGTCAGCACGTGGTCCCGCGGGGAGCAACCAGCCCCCTCTGCCACCGGGGCGCTGGCATTGATCCGGCACTCGGCCCTGGGCCATGTGCAGCACCTGGCGATGGCGTAGACACCCTGGCCCCGGAACGCGTTGTGGGCCACGCACTGCTTCTGCCCATCCTTCTCCTGCAGCGTGGATAGCACAGTGTCACCAGGGTGGGGTGCCCAGGGAACTGGGGATGTCCACCCCCGGGGGTAGGACTCATGTCTCGTGCCCTGCTCACCTCCATGTGCTCCCCCAGCCTCCGGCCACTGCGGGAGAAGCTGGAGCAGCTGAGCATCTCCTCGGCGTCGGCGCAGCGAGCCACGGCCGTGGCATGCCGGGTGGGCCCTGAGCGCCCCGACCACACCGAGCGGCAGTACAGCTGCTCCTCTGCAACGGGGCAGATGCCATCAGTGGTGGGGTGGACCCCCAGAGCCCACAGAACCCACAAGCGGGCTAACGAGGGGGTGGAAGTTCTCCCCACTACCCTCTGCATGCAACCACGCTCGGATTCCACCATCCCCAGGACAGCTTTGGGGAGGAGCATGCCCTTCCAACGTGTGGTGCCTTCAATCAGGCACCTTCTGGTTGAGGTCTTTACCTGCACCCAACCGGGCGGGCAGCCCAGCCACACTGTTGGGCGTCTGGAGCCGCTGCTCCTCGGGGAACCACGCTGTGTCCATAACGTTCTTGGTGGCGAAGTGGAGGAGGCGCTGGCGGAGCTCCGCGAGGCTCAGCCGGGGCTCGGCGCTGAGCAGCATGGCAGCGATGCCTGCCAAGAGCCACGGGGGACACCATGAGAACCAGGGGACATGCAGCCACCCACGCACAACTCCCCTGAGCAACGGGGACACACAGGAGGAATCACTTCAGCCCATCATCACCCCCCTACATAGGACACAGGAGCTCTGCAGCACCCAAAGGAGCCAAAACACCCCAAAAATGTGGCATGCAAAGATGTCCCCAGCAGCCCCAATGCCCTGGATGTGTGCCCGGGACCACCAAGGTGAAAGACCAGCCCTGCCCACCACCCCCACAGCCCCATCTCGCCTGCCACGTGCGCGGCCGCCTGCGACGTCCCGCTCTGCGCCGTGAAGCACGTGCTGCAGTCGCTGGAGGCTCCCACGATGTCGTCCCCGGGGGCGAAGAGGTCCACACAGCGCCCGAAGTTGGTGCCCAGGGTGCCGATGGAGGCGGGTTGGTCCTCGCTGTTGGTGGCACCCACTGTGATGACCTAATGACAGAGAGGGGGGACGTGGAAGGGATGGGTGCTGGAGAGCAGGTGAGCCTGGGGAGGTGACAACGTGTCCCCAGGCGTCCCCAAACCTCAGGGGACACCCCCAGCTTGTACCTCTGGCTCGGATGCTGGTGAGTACAGGCAGGCATCGTCCTTGTAGTTGCCAGCGGCGGCCACCAACACCACCCCCACCTGTGCCATCCGCCGGCAGCCAGCGTTGAGAGCTCGGCTGTAGGCGCCGGCGAAGGGCAGCAGCACCACCGGCGGTGCCAGGGGCTCAGCACCCAGCGTCCCCTCGATGAACTCCAGCCCTGGGAGGGACGAGATGAGGGACAGGGAACTATGGCAGGAGGACAGGCGAGGAGAGGAGCTCCAGGCATCCGTGACTCACCGATGAGTGTCCCGCTGATCGTACCCTTCCCCTGGCAGTTCAGGACACGCAGGCTGTGGATATTGGCACCCGTGGCCACCCCAGCGTCGCGCCCGCTCAGCACCCCGGCCATGTGGGTGCCGTGGCTGTCACACTTGCTGGCCTGGTGGTGGGCACCAACCATGGTTTTAGACCCCGGTCCCCTGCATCCAAGCAGGTTTGGGACCCCACAGCCTCCTCCCCATCCCACCCCTTGTACTTTGCACCGGAGACATCCTGCTGCCGTATAAATCCTTACAAATATTTTTGGGAGAGTGGGAAGATAAAAAGATCACCCTGTGCAGGAGAAAAGCTGGCAGAAAAAGGGCAGATAAAGGGTAGATGCAGGGCAGCAGCAGCACCCACGGCACCTGTCCCAGCCCTGGATGTGGGGTGGACCTCAATTCCCTCTTGAAATATCACCTTGATGCACACCCATGGCCACTCTGACTGCTGTCCCCAGAAAGGATCCCTGTCCCACTCAGCCACTGCTCCAAATAGACCACGTTGAGGGTCCACCATCCCTCATTCCCATGTCCTGCCTGGCATTTTTCCCTCTTTCCTGGGAAGCCCCAGGAGTCTGGCCAGGGTTTGGTGTGTGCAGGGGGGATGCTCTTGCCAGCCTGTGGCACCTCAAGGACTCACCTGCCTGTGGAAGCGAGTGCCATCCTCCTCAGGGACGCTCTCAAAATCAGTGACAAGCACCCTGCCCTCGATCTCCCGATGGGTGCTCTGCACGCTGGTGTCCAACAGGTAAATGTCCACCAGGTCTCCTTTATCTACCAGGGATATAGTCAGGGGGAAAGACAACCACCAGCATGGTCAGCCCAGGCCAACTGGGATGCTCCCAAAATGCAGCTCCAGCCCCACAGGGTGGGGGTAACATCATAGAATCATAGAATGGTCAGAGTTGGAAGGGACCTTAAAGATCATCAAGTTCCAACCCCCCTGCCGTGGGCAGGGACACCTCCTACCAGACCAGGTGGCTCAAAGCTCTATCCAGCCTGGTCTTGAACACCTCCAGGGATGGGGCAGCCACAGCTTCTCTGGGCAACCTGTTCTAGTGCCTCACCACCCTCACAGCAAAGAATTTCTTCCTAATATCTCATCTAAATCTCCCCTCTTCCAATTTAAAACCCTTACCCCTTGTCCTATCACTCCACTCCCTGACAAAGAGTTCCTCTCCAGCTCTCCTGGAGCTCCCTTCAGATCCTGGAAGGCTGCTCTAAGGTCTCCCTGGAGCCTTCTCTTCTCCAGGCTGAACAGCCCCAGCTCCCTCAGCCTGTCCTCACAGCGGAGATGCTCCATCTCTCTGATCATCTTGGTGGTCCTCTGCTGGACCCGTTCCAACAGTTCCATGTCCTTTCTATGTTGAGGACTCCAGAACTGGACACAGGACTCCAGGTGGGGTCTCACATCCAAGTGCCCCCGAGAAAAAGAGAGTGGATGGGCTCACTGATCCTTCCCCAAACCCCCTCCTGGTCCCAGTGCTTACTGGGAGGGCTGTAGGCACCCAAACTGGGCTGTGGTGGCACGATCCTGCCCAGGTTCCAGGGGATGCTTTGGGCAAAGACGTAGGCGTCCTCCTCGACGTACTCCACATGTGGCAGCTTCAGTGCCTGCAGGGAGCGGACACAGCACCCGGCGTGGTGACACACCTCCTGTCACCCCCCAGCAAGGGCTGTGGCAGCCACCCCCTGGGGCCAGTGCCACCACCTCGACCACCCATGGTGGCACCCGTACCGTGTCCAGGACGTCGCTGCTCATCTTCACCAGGAAGGCGGGCAGGAGGTGGAAGACGTGCAGCAGCTCGGTCAGGTAACCCCTCCGAGCCGCCCTGGCCTGGAGCCTCTGAGCTGTCCCTCGCACCTCAGCCTCGTCACTGCCCACCCGTAGCACCACCACGTAGCGCCCGGGCAGCCGCCACCCCATCTGCAGGGACACAACCTGGGCGTTGGGGACACACAGACACGCGTGGGTGCCCCACTTCACCCCCACCACCCCACATTCCTCACCTTGGTGGCGCGATGGAAGGTGGCGGGTCCCAAAGAGGGGACCCCGACGGCGGTGGCCTCCTCCTCGGCTGCGCCCAAGGCCAGCACCAGCTCCTCCGCCAGCTCCGCGGCCGCCCGCGCTGCCACCAGCGCCACCACCAGCGCCAGCCCCCGCGGGGACATCGCGGATCGCAGCCCCGATGGAGACAGCCGAGATGCTGGGGGTGGTCGCCGAGACCCCTCGGCGCGGAGCAGACCCGACGGCGGAGCCGCTGAGCGCCCGCGGAGGAGTCGCAGCGAACCCGCTGAGGTTACGGTGC
>VXBW01003258.1:37802-51628 GCA_013400375.1 Thinocorus orbignyianus | reverse complement strand
CCACTCCCTTTCCAGCTCTTCTGTAGCACAGTGACTCCTATTCCAAACACAGGTCTGCTGCAAAAACCGTGTGGCTGTGTGTGTGTGTGTGCGTGTGTGTGCGACACTCGTGGGGTGCTGTGCCCCCCGAGAGCCCAGCAGGCGGACTCTGCCGGGATCTTATAATTTCATGCAGGAATGTCCTGTTTCCCACAATGTTTAACCTTGGCCAGCGTGGGAGGGGGTGGGGAAGAGGAGGAGGGAGCTGAACCCTTCGGCTCCGGCAGCCTCGGGGTCCTCCCACCCGTGGGTATGGCAAGGATGCTCTGCTGAGGGATGCAGGGACCCACATCCATGTGCTCAAAGGGGTCGTGGAGGGGGGGTGTGCAAAAAAACCTCCATACACCCCCCACCCACCACTCATCTCAGCCCTCTCTGTATCTTCCCGAAGAAAACACTATCAAAAATGAAGTTTTTTGCACCAAAAAATGAGATGGGCAAAAGCTTTTGGGTCTCTACAAGGCTCCTGTTCTCAATATGAGACAGGGACACAGAGTCACATCCTTCCCCGGGCATCCTCCGCAACCCCGTGAGATGTGACCATGTCCAAACGATGTCCCCAAAGCCACCATGCTCTCCCTCCCAAGGACAAACATCTGGGAAATGCTTCCTCCTGGGCGGCTGCTGGCAATCCTGCCCCCAATATTTAGCAAACACCGGCGTCTTCCCTCCCCACCCCCTTGGCCATAAACACCCCGGCTGCGTGGGTGCTGCCTGCCCTTTTCCCCTGGTGCTGAGTGAGGAGAAGGTGAGCAAAGGGCACGGCGGCATCAGGAGGGGTGTCTCGAGGGGGCATAAAACCCCCCAGCAGGACCATTTCTTGCTGGATCGCACCAGTAAAGCACTCCCTGGGTGACTGGGGAGCACTGGGAGCATCGTTTCCAAGGCTCCCTCTCCCTTAGGTGCCAGAGGACAGATTTTTCCCCACTTTTTGGCTATAAATTTTAGCGAGGAGCCGCTCCTGCAGCAGAGATTTGCTCCCAAGCCTCTCGGGGGATGCTGGGCACACGCAGCATCCAGCTCAGCTTCCCAAAAAAAACAGGGAGAGGGGGTCTCGAGCATCCCTACGCTGTTGGATCTGGTGATGATTTAATCCAAGGTGGGGTTGGGATTCAGCCACACAGATCCCAACAGATTCCCCTCGAAACTGAAGGACAGGCAGAGGTCACAGCTCCCCTCCCAGCAGAAAACCTCTGTGTCACCCCTGTCGCGGTGACAAACCAGGCTCAGCCCTGGCGGCGTGACTTGAAACAAACACTTATTATTCAGAAGGAGTTTGGGGACGGCGGGCGCCGGCGTGCAAAGCCACCCCTGGGCGTCACGACACGGCTGCTGATGACACCCACCACGCGAGGAGACAAAACGTTGCCCAAAGCAACACCGCCTGGAGCAGATTTTGGGAAGCCACAGCCGTCACTGAGGTTTTATCTCAGCTGAGTTCTCCTCCCTCTGCCCCCGCCGGGGCTGGAAGCTGCTCTTCATGCAGGAGATGATGGAGGACAACATGGTCTATTCCCCCCATCATCACCCTTTTCCCAGCTTGGAGTCATGAAAGCTGCCTGCTGCTGGAGTCTTAGGATCTAATTTTAATTTTTTTGGGGGGGTTGATAAGTGGGGAAAAATGCTTTGTGGACATCTCTCCCTCCAAAAGCCTACCTGGGGCCAGCACATCTCTACTTACCTAAAGGCTGATCCTGTTTCAAGCAGCAAATCTCATCTGCTGTTCCCTTCCCAAGCACTTTTTTTTAGCCCCAATCGTGCCCAACCCAACATTGGCACCCACCTGCACCCACCCAAAAGGCTCCGGAACAAGGGACCTTGTCCCCTCCACTGTGAAAATTTGGGAGGTAACAGTGTTCCCATTGGATTTTGAAATAAGGCAGCCTCCGAGGCAGAGGTTGAGGGGGCACAGGGTGTCCTGGGGGGCTCCTCCACCCTGCAGGTGCTGAGTTTTCGAGGGGGCAGTCCCAGCCCCTCTCCTCCAGGCTGTGATGTCTGTGTCCCATCTACAAGATCAAGGTCCATACCAAGTGGGTCTTTCTCCCCAGGAAATCAGTTTTCAGGCTCAAAAAGGCGGTCACTGTCCTCAAGGAGACTCTCTGGTCCCTCTTGGAGTCCGTAATAGAGGTCATCCTCCTCCCTGGTGCCTTTGTGGGGGGAAGCAGAGTGCTCTCCCCCCGCTGGGGAGCTCAGGGTGCAGTCGGTGTGGGTGGTGGATGGTGGGGGTCGGACCCGTGGCACGGGGCTGCCAGTCACGGAGCCCTCCAGCGATGGTGTGTCCATGTCCTCCAAGAGGGATGCCAGTGGAGCATCCCCCTGGACCGGCTGGTGAGGTCTGCAGGAACAGGGAGGGCAGCGGGAAGCACGGAAGTTACACTAAACACAGCTGGGATGGAGCTGGGATTTCCTCCAGAGCTGTTGGCTTGCATCCCAGCATCCCCAGTCTCCTTGCTGGGAAGCTGGTGCACCCTGGGAAGGTCCTATCTCAGTCCCCAGTGCCTGCCTTTATGGGGACAACCTGCCTGCAAGGTTCTTTCTCCTACCCATGGGATGAAGGAGTGACAGCCCTGGGATGCTGTGCCTACCTCCCAGGAGAGAGCAGAGCACCCTGGCCCAGCTGTAGCTGCATTTTGGCACAGGGATTGCCCAAGTCCTGCACCCTGAGATGGCACAGTGACTTGCAAAGCACTTTTGGGATATCCTGACCCAATGCACGGGCATCACACGTGGCATCTAGTTTGAGGGTCATGCACTGAGCATCTCATTTCTATCAAAGTCTGAGCAGGAACTTTGATTTATGCTGGCGAGGGGACATTGTTTGTATTTATAAAATCAAAGCAAAGCAAAATGCAAATGGCAACCAAAGGCAATCCAGATTTCTTTCTAATTTTACAGGTAAATCATCTGGTACTCAAAGATCCCATGGGCTGAGCCACCGTCTGGGCTGCAGTGGAGCTGGATGTTGGTGCTGTGCAAGCAGCAAAGTCCCGTCTGCCTCCTCTCCCTCCTCCTACACCGAAGGTCTAAAACCCTCTCAGGTTTCACCCCAAATCCTGCTGATGCCACCCCAACCCTATGGGCATCACGTACCTGCTTGCTGCCGCTTCCAGCTGAGGAGCAGACTCTTGAGGGGGGTCTACAACACCCCCCAGCTCCCGGTGAACCTCTGCTTTCGCCTGCACGGCTGGTTGGGAGCAGCTGCAGGGTCTGGGCTGGGTGGTGGGTGAGAGCTGGTCCAAGTCCACTGCCTGCCTCTGGACCTGCTCGTAGGATGGCAGGCTTTTCTCATAGGTGCTGGTGGTCTCTTGGCTGGGACAGGGTACAATCAAGCTGAGGAAGGAGGAGGAACGGGATGCTGAGCAGGACCTGGACCTCCATGGAGGTCAGGGACATACACACAGGACTCTACGGACCCATGGCAGGGGGGTTGGAACTTGATGATCTTGAAGGTCCCTTCCAACTCTGACCATTCTATGATTCTATCAGGTGCTTTAGAGGCCACTGAAGCCCCACCACTGCCCACGCCAGCAGGTCCTGGCAGAGGGATGCCCACAAGAAGGCACCTGGATGCTTTGCACCCCCCAGCATCCCTCCAGCTCCATCCCCAGAGAGGTTCAGCCAGCCCTTGCCTCCCCCACCCAAAGGGCTTGTCATTTTTTCCTGCAATAGGTGTATTTGTCCCCAGTGCCAATGCGCCCGGACACTGCCCTTGCCCCCGGGGGCAGGCAGATAACCATGTGTACAGATGAAAACACCCACCCAAAGGAAAACGGGGCCACTGGGGCCAGGTGCTGGGACCTACCGGCTGTCCCTCTCCGGCAGCAAAATGGGTTTGTGGTCCAGGAACTGCTTGGCCTCGAGGTCTACAGGGATGAACGTTATCTGGGGGGAAAAGAAACACAGAGCCCAGGGAGTTGTGCTGGGCATCACGGGGACCCCTGGTCCTCCTTAGCAGTAAAAAGGTTGGAGCATCCCTGCAGCTGGGTTTTTTGTCTTTTCCCAGCACTTTCAGATGTCTTGCTTGGAATTGAGTTTATGGGAAGTCGGTAAGAGGTTGGATGAACCCAGCACAGTCTCACTCTCAGCTCCAGGGGGGTTTCAGGGCTCATGGAGGAGGTCAGTGGCCACGGACAACGTCAAGGGTGCCCTGTCCTTGAGCTCCCAGTACGGTGACAAAGCTCCATGTCCCTCCTCACCAGGGGTGAGCTCGGCTTTCGGGGGATCTGGGGTCAGTTTCATTCTAGTCCTGAGGGACTCAACTGGTCCCGGGGGTCCCAGCTAATCCTGGGGTCCCATCCAATCCTGGGGTCTCATCCACCACCCCACATTTTGGGGTGCAGCCCAGCTGTAGATGGGCCACCCTGCACCACCGAGATCAGCTCCACAGCTGCCTTCTCCTTGGAAAAAAAAAGCGGCTTTTCCTGCAGCTCCGTTTCCCAGGGCAGGGACGCGTGGCTGCCCTGCCGTGCTGGTGGTGCCCTCTGCCAAGGAGATCAGCAGGTGAGGGCTGTGCTCGGGGTAGGGGGTGTGGGTCCCTCCAGACCTCTATGGCCACCACAACCTCTTCTTTGAAACCCTGGGAGCCCCTGAGCCCCCATTCCCCAAAGGTGCAGGAAAGGGACTGGTTTGGGGAGGGAATTTCATGGGAGAGATGAACACGAGCTCAGTTCCTCAGGTTTATTCCCCTTGACAGCAAAGCCCCAGGCTCTGGGAGATCCAGGGTGGGTGAGGGATCAGTGCCACATCCTTCAGGGATCAGTGGGGAGGTGTAGCAGGGTGCAAACCTGCCAAACCAGCACTTTTCCCTCCGTTATGTCCCCAGCCAACTTTCCTCCAGGATCTGCCACTATCACATCCTGCAGCCTGAGGCCACACATCCACAGCAGCTGAAGCCCCCTAAACCCAGCTGATCCCTTGACCGTCCCCACCTCAAGGTCCCAGGGTGGACCCTACCTTTGGGTAGCACTGACACATGCTCCAGATGATGCCCACAGCTACGAGCAAGACGCCCAGGGTGCAGAAGGTGATGTAGATCTGGGGTTTTTCCACGCTCATGATGAATATCCCCGTCATCACCAGGAAGAAACCCAGCATGATGAACCCATAGCGAAAGGTCTTCTCCTCGGCCATGGGCACCGGGTGGGAGAGGCAGGGGAGGAGAGATGCCTGAAAGCCCAAGTACCTGCGGTTGCCGCCGGCTGAGCACACCTCCAGGGTAAGGCGAGGAGTGGTTTCTTTCTCTGGAGGCTGCCAGAGGCTGAGGATCAGCTGGAAGTTGAGCCTGGCCCTGCCCAGGGCTGAGCCAGCCAGTTTTTAACGAGTTTGTAATGAATGCAAACACTGACCCGCCGTTCACACTCCAGTGAAGCCGCCTGGCACGTGTCCGGGTAACCTTCCCTGCAGGCACCATCCCGGACCCCACGCCTGGGGAGGGGACGGAAAAGGAGAGACGGAGACCCGGAGAGCAACTGGTCCCAGTGGGATTTTCCCAGCCCTGGGGGATGGAGCTGGATTTGGCCCATAAATCGGAGCTGGCAGAGCCCCAAAGTGAGTGGGTATGCCAGGGCGCAGCATGTTTTTAAAGGCGGCAGCTGGGAAAGAGGGAGTGCTCCGTGGTCTTTTTGGAGGCTGGTGAGTTGGGAACAGCCCCTGCTTTCCTGGAGAGCCGCCAGTGGGGTGTCTTGGTGGGGCATCAAGCCAGAGAAGGATGGAGCGGAGTCAGCTGCCCCAAGGGGAGTGAGGACAGTGTCCATGTGCCCTGTGTTTGTCTGAGATGGAGCAGGGGTGTTAAAAGGTGTCCCCTTCCCACCACAAATCTGGCAGCCAGAGAGAAGCAGGGGCTTTAAGAAACCTTCAGTTTGTTTCCTTGCTTGCCTGACTGTATAGGAAAGCCTGCACCTGGCTTATGAAAAATAATATGTTCTATTTGGCCACTCTGCAGACCCACAGGGGGTTCGGGGCAACCCGTTATTTCGGTGGGATGGGCAGCAGCCCCCCAGAAGTTGCCCTTTCCTCTGGACAAGGCTGCAAACCTATCCGTGGTGGGCAGGAAAGGGGGGTGAGCTGCTCAGGGTGGCTTGTTATAGGATGCTGCCTGAAATGCCGAGCACGCTCGGATGCCCTGAACGCAGGCATGAGCCACTGAACATCTCTAAACGAAATGAAGTGAGGCATGGGAAGTCAGGATGCTGGGAAATCAAGGTGGAAAGGATAGAGATACAGCTGGAAGGGGCATTGCAAAGGCAGAGGAGCAAACAGGGTGGCATGGAGCTGTTTCTTCTCCGGCCAGATTCCTCATTCATTGCTGCAGTTTTTATTACCCAGCTCTTAATTTGGGTGGGCAGACCCTGGACACTCACAGCAGCTCCCCGGGGTTGGTCAGAGGAGGGAATGCAAAAGCATCAACAACCAGCAGTGGTTTTTATTAAAAATACAGAGGCTTTCCAACATGCCACTTACCCCCCGCTGCTCTGAAAGTACCACCCGTAGAACCCGCAATCCCAATGGATTGCTTGGAAAGCCAGAGGGACCCCTCTGCCTTCCCCCCTTCCTCGCCCATCCTCCTCTTGCCCTGGCAATGGAAGGGGCCCAGTTTAAAGCCCAGGGACTGGGCAGCCACCCACAGAGTCCCGTCCCACCACCACCACCAGCTCAGACACCCCGGACACTGATGTTTTCATAGCTGGGGGGAGGCGTTTCCTGCGGCTCCCCGGGGTGCTGGGTCTCCAGCCAGGATGGGCTGGGGCGAAACAAGGCGCTGTCGGAGGAGCTGCGCCGGCGGCCACCCTGCCAGCTCTCCTCATCCTCCAGGTAGTGGTAGAGGGGTGGTGTGAGCTCCTCCTTCCTCCCTGGGGGTTGGACATAAGCTGGGGCAGCGTGGGCAGGTCTGCAGGTCAGGGCTTCTTCGTAGGTGGGGATGGCACTGGCATCCCAGGTGCTGAGAGGGAAGAAACCCAGCAGAGTCACATCAACCAGAGCATCAAAGCACCTCATCAACCAGAACATCCCAGCATCATCAACTGGAGCATCCCAGCACTCCATTTATTGAAGCATCCCAGTGCCTGGTCAACCAGAACATCCCAGCATCCCGTCAAACAGAGCATCCCAGCACTCATCAACTGAAGTATCCCAGTACCCTGTCAACTGGAGCATCCCAGTGCCATATCAACTGGAGCATCCCATCAACTCCATTGTCTGGAGCAACTCTCAGCATGGTGGACACGCATGTACTGGAGATTGCACATGGCCAGGTTTTGCACGTCTAGGGTCAAGGAAAGTCCATGTCAGCACTTTCCAGCACCAGGAGGGTGGGAAACCACTCAGGAAGAAGGGAACCATCCATCAGACCTTGCAACAGGGCAACATCACTCAGTTCCCACTGTGTTTATGAACCCCTCACTCGAGAAGAGGCTACAGCTGTAGGTGTGGGTGAGGGCAAAGCAGCAGACGTGCTGGCCCTCGAGGCATCTGCCCCTTCATTCGGCTTTGTGCTGCTTCCCATGGGCAGGAGAACATTCCCATCATCTGCCTAACCCTAAAGTCACCCCTCTGTGAAGGAGAGAGGCTGCCAGCAGCCCAGTGAGTGGTTTGGCATCAGCAGCTGGGCATGAGCCAGGCATCCCAGTTCCATGCGGGTTACACCCCACCCTCATGCCCACTGGAGCCCACCACACACCAGCCAAGCCTGGTGGCACTTCCAGCAACACTCTGCTGAGCAAACACGGTTTGTGTACAGGGAAAACCTCCAGCCAACCTTTGCCCTGTGCGTGGCCCTGGGTGCAGCCCCAAAGAAGGGAAGGCTTTGAAAGGAACCACGATCCACTTGCTTTTGCAGATGAAAATCCAGCTCAGGGTGGCTGCAGGGGCTGGAGGGGCACGCCTGGTCCAAAGGGAAAGCCATGATGCTCCACAAAGATGCCTTCATCCCAAACTCAGCACCTACAGCCCTAGGCACTGGTGCCAGACAGCTTAAGCTTGCAAAGGGATGCTCCCTTGGAAATGCAGAGGAGGGGGGTGTCTCCCAGCGCAGGATGTCACCCTGCCAACCCTCTGGGAAGTGGCATTTTCTGCTTTGGAGGTCTTTGCTGTGTGAACACCAGCACAGCTGGGGCTACAGGAGCTGCTGCAGCACCAGCAATGCCAGGGTGATGCCTTCCCATCCAGCATGGGAACTGGGACATTCCCTGCAGGGGACACAGCAAAGCCCTCCATGGGAGGAGGAACGCCCTGCCCCTCAGACTTCCCAGACCAACTCAGTGTCGTGCCCCCAGATACTCAGATGGGCACCAAAACCCCTGGAGAACCAGGAACGTGCCTCCCGCCCCGACTGAATTTTTATGGTTTCATGTTCTGAAGAGTTTCTTTTAGTGCTGCTTTTCCCCAGAGCCCGATTTATGCTGGAGCCAAGGTCTTTGCTGTGACCCCATAAAACAGCACTGGGAAGGTCTGGCTGGCTCAGCTTCCACAGTAATCTCTGGGGGAAAAAAAAAACAACCACCCTTTTGATCAAAAAACTTTTAAATCAAGAAGTGGAAATAAATCTCAGGCTCAGATATGAAGAGTCTGGGGACCCCACAAGCAGCAGCGGTGTTTGGGGGGGGCAAGGGATCTTCCCACACCCCAAAGTGGGCTTCATAGCGGGTCCCTTCAGTTGCATGCCCGTCTCAATGCCAATCCATGGTAATTTTCCTTCTTTTTTTTCTTTTAACCCCTTTTTAACATAGATTTTGCTTCCACAAACTCCCTCATCTTTACAGAGACCACTGCAGACCTGGTGGTATCAGGGCAGGTTTCAACCACTGGAGGTCTGGGTGACCTCCCCACCCCCAAATCCAGACCTTCTGCCAGAAAACCAAGGCAGTCTTCTGCTCAGTGGCTCTGCTAAGAAGATATCTGCCTCGGCTGGTGATGGCCCTGCAGGGCAAGGAGAACCGTCTGCTGCTGAGCTGGCTGGGGGAGCAGCCAGCGCGGGCACGGAGGGCTCCTGCAGGGAGGGCAGGTTGCGGGGTCTTGGGTGAAGGTTGACGCTAATGAGGAAGAACATCTGCTCAAAGAGGAGAAGGAGAGCACAGAGGAGGAGCTGAGCAGTGGCCGGCAGCGTTACTGCTCATCTCAGCTCGCCAGCGAGCAAGCCTGAGAGCAGGGGTAGGTACGTGGCCATGCTGAGATGGTCAAACCCACTCTTTACTTCTTCCCACCAAGCATCATGCAGGGATGTGGCACCCACCTGCAGTTCCACTTCTCCACAGGCTCCGCGGTGAAGTACTGCAGGTCCCTGGGGAAATGGTACTGGTAGCGTCGAGAGACCACCCTGGCATTGGCTTTGACAGACCAGAGGAGGCCAAAGAGGAGGAGGATGCCGCCGATGCCGCAGCAGAAGAAGCTGACGGAGCGGAGCAGGGCACTGGAGGAGGAGCTGGGAACAGCCTCGGCTTCCCGAGGAGGCAGAAGGTGAGCCCCACTGCTGGCCGAGGAGCCCACCTCCCCGTCACTCCACCAGGCGAAGCACAGCGTCCCTGTCACCAGCAGCACGGCCCCAGTGATGGTCATGCCGTAGCGGAAAGAGGCAGCTGCCATCCTTCAGAAGGAGGTTTTAGGAGAGGAGAAGAGCGAGACAAGGCATGAGAGGGGCCCACGTCCTGCAAGACAAGAAAGAGACTGTGTTTGAGTAGGACAAGATCATGGAAGATCTGCCAGAGAACTACTGAGCTAAGACCTCTCTGAGGGTTGCAGACTCTTCAGCTACTTATTGACCACCAGAACCATTTCCACCATCTCAGATGGGAAGCCCCGGGGCAGAGCTACCAGTTTGGACCCATGAACTTCCCAACAAACTTGTAAAAACATCCTCATTTTCAAGAAACAATGTGGTGCTCCCATGGCAGCAGGATGGAAAGCCCAGCCAGGGGAGCTTCGGAGGCATTTAGGAGGACTTGCACAGCTCTTGCCCTTGAGTTTTATTCCAGACTTCCTCCCAAGCTTGGAGAAATGCCAGCTGGGTTTCTGATCAAAGCATGGCTTCTGGAAGAGGTTTGGGAGAGGGACATAAATTTAAGATGTCATCGCTTCCGAATTATCAGTGCACATGTTTTCCTCTTTGAAACTGGACGTAAATTGGTCCTGCGGTGACTGTAGGTGTCTGGCATCACCTCTGGAAAGCCCACAGCCCAGGGGATTCCGGGCTGTGCTGCCTCTTGCTTTCTCAGGGAAAAGAGCCAAGTACCATCTCTGGAAGTCATAGAGCTGCTGTTTCAGGAGGAAAAAACAAAACAACCCAGATGCTGGCAACCCTGGGGACCTCACCTAGGGATGGCCCCCAAGTCACCCCAATGAGCTCTCCCATCACTGATAGAGCTCACAGTATTTGGGTTCCCCATCACAACCAAGCTCAGGACAGGATAGGAACAGGAATCCACCTGTATCTCCATTAAAAGTTAGGAATGTGCTGGATGCAAGCTAAGCCCTCAGAGAGGGTATGACCTACTGCTGAAGTAAGTATTTATGCTGGGTCTAGAGGACTAAGGCAACAGGCCACTGAGATCTATGAGGGGCTCACTGACCCAGCTATGAAGTTCCATTTTGAGATGCTCCATAAAGTGGAGAGGGGCTTCAGTTTAATTTGAAGGTCAGGTAAATGCCCTGATGCTGGAAGAGTCTGCTCCATCTTCATCCAAATGACCTTTTGCACCTTGAACTTTGCTCCCCTGGATCAGCTCCAGCACACACCTCAGCTCCCCGGCACAATCAGTCCCACAGGTGTTATAACCACCTTCACCATCCCTATCAGGGTGGATTTGGTGTTGGTTTGACAGCCAAAGAGATCAGGCAGTGCCACGCTTTCCTGCTGGGTGGCACTTCTCCCTCAATGTCACACACCAAGAGTGACACACACACCATCCTTCTCCAGTGCAGGAAAATGTGGAGAGGGGAAGCTGATTTCTGACCTCCATGAGGTCCCCTTGATTTCTCCAGCAAACAACAAGCTCCTTGGGTTTGGTGATCCCAAACCCCCAACTAACCAAACAGCACCAGCAACTGGGGAGGCAGAGAGGTCCCACCACGTCCCCCCTGTCCCTTGCTCACTGCCCAGAAAGATGATGCAGGTTTAGCTCCCACTTCTTGATGGACAAAAATCTTTGGACCGTGTGGGAATTAAGCACCAGCACCCCCTTACAGATTCAGTCCTGAGTGACTACTCTGTGAGGGTTTCTTGTGGTGGCAGTGCCAATGAAGAGCCTGCACTCCAGGAGACAAGCAGGATGGAGACAGGGCTCAAGCACAGAGGTGGATGGCAAGCTGGATGATCCACACTCATCCCCCACTTCTGCCTTCATCACTTTGCCTGTGTGTCAGTAAAATGAAAATCTGGTGGCTTTGGTCTCCGTTCCTCCAGGCAGGGTTCACCTCCTACAGCAAGGATTTAAATTGTACCCTGAGATCTGGAAGCGCCGAGCTGGAGCTAAGGAGGGAGCAGAAGTCCAGCACAGACTTGGTGTGACCAAGGGCGGGTGGAATTACATTATTTATCAGATGGGCCCACTAATCGGAAAGCCAAATTACTTTGTAGTGAAAGAAACACCGTCTGATCTAATCTACATTTAATGAAGGAATCTTATGAGAAGTGGGATTTAGGAAACCTGCAGGAAGGCATCAGGACTGGGAGCCCCAACAGCACTCTCCAGCTCTCATCTCATGGTCATGAACCCAAATTCATGCTAGTGGTGGCCAGTGGTCCCCACCAGCAGCTGCAGTCATTAGATGGGAAGGAGATGAGTTAGAGGAGGCCGTAACAAGGTGGGGAAGCTCATTATGGCTTCCTCCAATAACCTGTTCCTTCCTGAATGGCGAGGGTTTGGCAAGAGTTGAGATGGAGAAGGGACTGCTAGAGACTGGTTGGAGATGCTATTAGGGATCAGCATCCTCCAGCTCCCCACTGACCAGGAGCAGGACACAGCAGACAAGCTGGGTTCACGCTGCCTTGCAGCAGCAGATGCTCAGAAGAGCACATGGACACTACTGACCCATGAATCCAGCTCCGTTTGAGAGCATCGCATCTTCCTGGAAAATTATCAGCAAATATTATCCGGGGGAAAAAAAAAATAATAAAATCATAACCTGAAAAACCCTACAGCAAAGCGCTCAATCCAGCTGCGTGGAAATAACATGTTGCTCCAAACTGAAAGCCTGGACTGAAACAGCACCAAGAGCTGTTCAAGAAATGCTCAGCTCCCGCAACCAACACTCTCCTCATTTTGGGGTCAGCCTGGTGAAGTTTTGGGAGATGCTGTGATTCCCTCGGCGAGGTTTGGGAAGAGGCTGCAATTCCCCTGCCTGGGCAGGGGGAATTTTGCAGCCCCTGGCGCTGCGCACATCTGGGAGCAGTGGCAGCGAGGGGGAGGCAGACGTGGAGGGAAGGCGGGGAGCCTCTGGGAGGTGATGGATTGACAACTCAAGAGAATAAACTCTTCTCTCTTGACAAAACCAGCGCAGAGCAGGGAGAAACGTTAAAAGCTTCTCCAGCCTACCCGGCACGTGCTCCCGCAGTGCCTGTGCGGGGGTGGCTCCTCCACGCTGGGTGACATTGCCACCTCACCGTCCCCTTCCCAAACCCCCTCCCAGGCTGGCACGGCTCTACCAAACCTCTTTAAAATACCCACGATGTTTTTTTCCCTCAGCGCACCCACCGCTGGAAGAAGAGGCCGAAGGAGCAGGGGTGGGAGGGGAGGTGGGAGAGTGGAGCAGGACCCAAGTCCTTACTCCCCAAGCGTAGCCCTGGCTCTGCTCCCGGGACACTCAGCATTCCGCACATCAGCGAGCATTCCCAGGGAGCACTTCCAGCACAGGTTTCCACAGAAGGGCTGCCCCTCCGAAGATAGCAATCGCTGGCTCCCAGACACCCATCTCCACCCTCTGAGCCACCCTGGCATTTTGTTCTGCCCCGTCTCCTCCTTTGACCTGCTCCGAAATAGTCTTTCCGGGGAAATAGATTTGGACATTGCGTGGACAAACAGATACGAATGTTAATAGTTTACATAGTTTCAGCAAGATGCTGAGAATAGCATCCCCCATATAAAGTTATGCAGATGGTGATTCATAGGGTCTACTAAGCATTACTCAGAAAAACACTCTTTTCCAGCAACACGAGAAGAAACGAGAAGAGTTTTGAATCTCTCCCACCGCCATCGAGCAGAAATCCACCTCCATACCCCATCCCTCCACGGCACTTACAGCCCGTCCTTCCACTCCATGCAGGCTGGAGACCTTTAACCATGGGAAGACGTGCCAAGAGGAACGCCGGGGAGCAATGCGCTGGAGCGCGAGCGTGTCATTAGGAGATTCCTCCCTGCCTTCACCTGAATTTGCGATTATTAATTATTATTATTATTAGTTAGAGGTTTGGTACCCATCCAAACCTCATAATAATGATGCTTTGGAAAGAGCATCCCAGAAGCTCTGGTGCCATCAGCTTCCCAAAGGCAGGTTGGGATGCAGGGGAGCCCTGGTGGGGTGAAGCACATCTACTCCCTCCAGCCCTGCTGTCCCCGGCAAAGCCAACCACTTCGGCAGCAATGCTTGAACCCGATGGCCCCTCTAAAGATGCGACTGTCACCCGGTGGTACCCCCGGGGCGCCCATCCCCGCTGCATCTGGTGTCCCCACCGCAGCTGGTGTCCCCGCCGCCTTTCCCCTCCGGCAAAGCGATAAACGAGGGGGTGTCCATGTCCCTTCTTCACCACCCCTGTCCCCGACCCTCCGCCGTACTCACCCGCCGCCGCCAGCCCCGCTCCG
>VXBW01003258.1:0-23347 GCA_013400375.1 Thinocorus orbignyianus | reverse complement strand
GCCGGGCTCCTGCTGCTGCTGCTGTGGGTGAGGCACCGGGGGCTGGAGGCCGTGCTGGTGCACCACCGGTGGGTCTTCGTCTGCCTCTTCCTCCTGCCGCTCTCCATCCTCTTCGACGTCTACTACCAGCTGCGTGCCTGGGCCGTCTGGCGACTCCACAGCGCCCCGCGGCAGCACGCCCAGAGAGTCCGCCACATCCAGGCTCAGGTGAGGGACAGACGGACCCCCCAACCCCCTCCCCNCCTCCCCGAACCGTCAAGGGAGCTCGAGCCCTCTCCGGCCGAGCCTGCCCCCTTCCCCCCCCTCCAACTCCCTTCCCTCACCTCCAGCCTCTCCTGGAGCTCGGGCCCTGAATCCTGTTGCGGCAAAAAGCAAACCCATAAATGCCAACGGGCGTCTCTGCCCCATGTGGGGTTGGTGTTTTTCCCCCCCTCTGGAACTCCTCTAAAAGTTAACCGCTGGTGAGTCCCGCTGCGGCTGCCCGGCTGGTGTCAGGGTGAGGAGATGCACTGAGCATCGCTCCGGGCCCTCACAGCTTGGCACCTGCCTGTGTATGTGTGTGCAGCATGGAAATGTTGGTCTTGGAACAGCAGGCTTTCAGACCTTGTTTTTATACCACTTGCATCCGGCTTCCTCGGATTGTTTGTTCCAAGAGGTGATTGTCGAGGAGCTGAAACTTTTCCTCCATGCAGAAATGCAGATTTCATAGAATCATAGAATGGTTAGAGTTGGAAGGGACCTTAAAGATCATCAAGTTCCAACCCCCTGCCATGGGCAGGGACACCTCTCACTAGAGCAGGTTGCTTAAAATGTTTCTGTGTTCTCTAATATTTATAATTCTGTCACGTCTGCTTCTGTTCTCATCCTTGTCTCTCGTGTTCATTGCAGATAGACATGTACATTAACATGCATGGAGTTGCTCTTGCGGGGTTGGGGTTGGGTTTTTATCACCAGCTGTACTAGCGGTTGAGCTTTGAAGAAAAAAGGCTGTAATTGATGTTTGTGCTCCAAATTATGTTGTTCTCCAAAGCCACTGTGGCTTCGCAAAATTCCTGGATCATGTGGGTGGCTTACACATTTTCCCTCGCAACTTTTCTCTCTTTGCCCTTTCGTTTGCAGGCTCAGACCATTTTTAGGTGTTTAGGAGGTTGCATTGTTTCATTAACCTTCACAGAACTAAGATTATGACAGTGAAAATACCTCCCTTAGAGTATAGGTTTTCCTGTGGATTTTTAAAACTCTGTTAGTTTTGTGCTAGTTTTCTGAATCCCGTCTCCAACAAGTATTAGAAATACTTCCTCTACATAACTAGACCCCTCTGGTGGTATTTTATTTAAAAGTTGAGAGGTCTGCTGAGAGACTTCCAAAGCATCACTCCTCAACAGAGAGACACGCAGACGTTGTTACTTGCAGGTAACATGCATGTAGAGGAGAAACAATATTTCTGAACTTTTTTTTTTTTCACCAGGAGGCAAAAATGTTTCTGGTATTCGTTGTTCACTACATGTGTATGCCTTACAGCCTCAGTTCTGCTGTTAACCTCTTGCAGGTTCGGGAATGGAAAAACGAAGGCAGCAAAAGATACATGTGCACCGGCCGGCCTGGCTGGTTGACTGTGTCACTTCGTGTTGGGAAGTATAAGAAGATTCATAAAAACATCATGATCAACTTAATGGATGTTCTGGATGTGGACAGTGAAAGACAGGTAACAAATGCATCACAAAGCTTTTATAATAATGAAGTTTATGACTTTTTTTTTTACTGTATTTGTAGCTGAAGAAGAGATTGGGTTCCATAAAGGAGGAAGGATTTTTGTAGCAGCAGACCCACCAAATTTCAGCTTCTACAATGTGTGCTTGGATCATTCTGTCCTGAAAAACAGCATATGGGATTGCTTAGCTTTTATGTGCTGAAGTCTAAAAGACCAGATTGATTTATGGTTTTGGGGACTGAGCAACAAGATGTTGAGGCAGAGGAGGAATCACTAAACAGTTTCAACTATTTTTAGTAGAGGGCTCTTAGGAAAATAAGTCTCTGAGTTCCGATAACAGATGGAAGTACAGTCTAGTTAGCAATGTTTTATCATTGTTAGTGCTGAATACTTAATTTCTATCGGGGGGGGAATTGTTTTTTTTGCTTTTTAGGTTGTTCGTGTGGAACCTTTGGTCACCATGGGCCAGCTGACTGCACACCTGAATCCCATGGGCTGGACTATTCCTGTGGTACCAGAGCTCGATGATCTTACAGTAGGTAAGGGTCACTGTCATGAGAAGAGACTCAGCAATTTCCCTGCATTTTCATTAGCTCCTTACCCAGTAACGTGTCACATTGTTTTAAAGGTTCTTGAAATATTCTGTTGAACCTTATGTTCCGTTGTGGTGTTTATGTTATAAGAACTTCCTTCTTTTTTTTTCGTTATTTTTTAAATTAGTCTTAAAAACCATGCCCAGAGCTTAAAAGTAAGGTTTTGCTCTCGTGAACCACTTTAATTCTGGAGTGTGTTTCATTTGATTTGTTATGTGCTCTTTTGATAAGGTGGCCTGATCATGGGAACTGGCATTGAGTCTTCATCCCATATCTATGGACTTTTTCAACATACCTGTGTGGCCTATGAACTTGTTCTTGCCGACGGAAGCCTTGTGAGATGTTCACCAGTAAGACAAAATGTTATTTTGCTATCATTTACAATGTCGTTGACAGTTATCAGTATGGATTTATGATTTAGTATGACATACTTTTTGCAGACTGAAAATTCAGACCTATTTTATGCAGTGCCTTGGTCTTGTGGTACTCTGGGTTTCCTGGTTGCAGCAGAAATAAAAATGATTCCTGCCAAGAAATATGTCAAAATACATTATGAGCCTGTGAGAGGACTGCGAAATATTTGTGAAAAGTTCACTGAAGAATCTAAGAAAAAGGAGAACAGTTTTGTGGAAGGACTTGTGTATTCTCTGGACGAAGCAGTCATCATGACAGGAGTCTTGACTGATGAAGCAGAGCAAAGCAAGGTAACTAAAGGGAAGTTACTCACAAAGAGAAAATATATCCCCAAAGTTTAACTGAAGCTATTCTATATACCAAGATAAAACCAGACTGGAACAGTCTCTTAACATGGAATTAAAAGTTCCAGGGAAGTGCATCAACCACCTCTCTGGGCAACCTGGGCCAGCGTTTCACCACCCTCAGTGTAAAACATTTCTTCCTTATATCTAATCTAAATCTACCCTCTCTTAATTTAAAGCTGTTTCCCCTTGCACTTTTGCAGTTGGCCCTGCTAAAAAGTTTGTCCCTGTCTTACAACATGTTGCATTGTCCCTTTTAAGTTCTGGAAGGCTGAAGTAAGGACTCCAGAGCCTATTTTTCAGGCTGAACAACCCCAGCTCTCTCAGCCTGTCAGTCAGTTATTCAGACTTACTCTTTTTTCCATCAAGCTGTTAATACAGTTAATGTCAGTAAAACACGTCAGAGACATTTATAGTAGGGATGTGGTAACTGTTCACTGGGTCCCTCATCCTGGGTGTTTCTCCTCTGCTGTAGTGAGACTTTGGATTAATGATGAATCGAGAGATTGGTATTTTAGGAATCCAGTTCTGTTACATTCATGATCTCTTAATTAGCTTGTAAAAGGCAAGCCTTAGCAAACATTCTTTAAATTAAACCTTAATGGCAAGAAATGTAAGAAACAACCATGTGTGTGGAGAAATGAAGGCTCCTTAGATCTCTCATGACAGTCTCATTCAAGCTGTCACAGAGGGTATAACATTGATTCTTCACACTAAAGGAATTTGGGAACATACTTAATGTTGTCTACTTAGGTGTAACTGTCATCTGTGTTGGCATTTGCTAATGAATGCGTGCTTTCATGTAGATAAACAGAATTGGCAACTACTACAAGCCGTGGTTCTTTAAGCATGTGGAGAAGTATTTGAAAGCCGACAGGACTGGAGTAGAATACATTCCTGCAAGACATTATTACCATCGACATACGCGCAGTATCTTCTGGGAGCTCCAAGTAAGACCAGTTCCAAAATTAAAATAACAGCTAGAGGAAGAGGTACCCAGTGTACTCTTTCTGGGTGTAGGTACAATGTACCTTCTTCCTCTTGGCAACACTCCTGTCTTTCATGGCAGAAAAAAAACAGTGAAGTTTACAGCAAAGTTAAAAGTCCTGCAGTTGGGCAACACAAATCCAAAGGCACTTCTTCATAAGACATTATATCATAACCTCCTAATTTCCATTTTAGTGCATTTCGGAATTTAGACCTTAAGTACATATTTCAATGTAAAGTTTTTATAGCTAGTAAGGGATTTCCAAAGGCAGACATTGGGAAAAACATGAATGTGAAACCAGGACTGAAAATTTGCCCGGCCTAAACTCAGAATACTAATTATATAGAAAGGTAGTTATTTTGAATTTCGTAAATGTATTTGTTGCGATGTGCATTTACACAAAACTTTATTGGCTGTTCTGAAATACTGGATCCCTTCAGCTTCGTGAGAAGTTAAGCAGGAGTTGGCTGTGCAGGAAGTACTTAAAATTTTATGGCTTTTTAAGACCTGATCTTGTATGTGTTTCTTCTTGCAAGGGTTCTGTAAGTTTAGCTTCTTACGTGCTCCTTCCATAGCTGTTTTAAGATAATAGCCTATTGTTCTCTGAACTTCCTTCTCTGAAAGTATTTGGGGCTGAGTATGTTGTGGTTCATATGACTGAAAATCAATCACTGTAACTAGAGGAGGCTTAGGGCAGGGCTGTGGAGCTAAGGTCAGTTCAGGCCTCTCTTGCTCATATTGGCATTATAGTAGTTAGCAAAAGTATCGTGTTAAATCCAGTGAAAATCTGGTTTAATATTGCTCTGAGGATTCTGAAGTATTGTCTTCTGGTTCACTTACACATTCTTAGGTCAACCTTTTTTCTTTCCTCTCTAAAGGATATCATTCCTTTTGGCAATAACCCTGTCTTCCGTTACCTGTTTGGCTGGATGGTTCCTCCAAAAATCTCTCTGTTAAAACTCACCCAAGGAGAAGCTATACGGAAGCTGTATGAGCAACACCACGTTGTACAGGACATGTTGGTCCCAATGAAGAGCCTTGAGAAGTCTATCCAAACCTTCCACGTTGACCTTAATGTAAGGACATGTGGTACTAAAATGCAGTGAATTTTGGACTGTGTGTGATAACAGCTGCGACTGTTGATATTAAGTCATAATAATCTGCTTGCATAAAAGGTTGTTATCTTATCCTGAGAAATGCTGTGCTATACAAGTCTCTATCGCAAGGCAGCAGAAGAAATGAGCACAGCTTTCTGAAAAAAGAGTGAAAACATGAGATTCAAATTTTAGTAGAAGGCAAACATTTCTACAAGATTTCATCACTTAGTAAAGCTTGAACTGTTTTTTTCTTTCATCTGAAATTGCTGGTGTTCCCACTGAAGCCAAACTGTGAGAATTTATTTCTCTTTGTTGCTTTTATTTCTGAATTTATTTTAGTTAGTATAAGCAGTACAAACTTGGCAATTTTAGTTTTGGGCTGACCTGGAAAAGAAAACTCTTGGTTCTCTTTTTACTCAGATTGTGTATTTCGTTGTTGCTTTGGGATCAGGTTGTTGGGTTTTTTTTTATTTCAAATATTTAAGGGGGAGAAGATGTAATTGTAGGAGGACACCACATATTTTGAGCATCTCAATCTGTTTGGGTTATGGTCATTAGAAAGTTCAGCGAAGAACCACAGCAAGAGAACTGGAAAGGAAGAGCTGTGCAAGTTTCAGTGCCAAATTGGGAAGAAGTCCTCCTAACTCTTCATTTTGTCAGCTTTACTTGGAGATATCCTACAGGATTGTTTTGTTAAAAATAAGTGATAAAGTGTTTTCTTACCTCTGCAGGTGTACCCTCTTTGGTTATGTCCTTTCATATTGCCCAATAATCCTGGTATGGTCCACCCCAAAGGGGATGAAGCAGAACTCTACGTGGATATTGGAGCCTATGGAGAGCCCAAAACGAAACAATTCGAAGCCAGGGCTTCAATGAGGCAAATGGAAAAGTTTGTAAGAAGCGTGCATGGGTAAGGATCCCACTCCTTAGAGTAGTGATAATTCCATATAGTTTACACCCATGTGGTTTAATAGCAGTTATTTAATCCTACAGCACTTTAATATTGCAATAATTTAACCACCGTAATTGAAAACTGGGTTTAATTATTAATTTTGAGCTTCTGATTTTTAAATATGATATTATTTTCATTATTTGATTGCAAAACCAAACAAACGAGCGTGCTAGCCAAAGTTCTTGCAGTATATTTGGGAGGGGGATAGTTTTGGGTCATCTGCACATCCTTTCAGCTCCAGGCTGTTCTGGGAGAAGAGTCTCTGCTGCAGCAAGATACATCCATGCAGCCGAGCACAGAGAGGCCTCAGCAGGTCTCTTCTCACTGCGCATAAACCAGTTGCTGCCCAGAAGCATCAGCCTTGGTGTGTGACCACTCTCAGCAAGGCTGGCTGCCCCAGCCCTCAGGAAGCCAAAGCCTGTTTCAGATCTGGAGCAAAGCAAGTGCTGGTTCTGGCCACAGTCCCTCCAGGAATACCACAGGCTGTTAAAGTTTGGACAGCTTCCCTACCTGCCCTTGGGACTTTTCTGCTCCCTGGCAGCATCACGCTGCAGCTCTGCCCTGTCCTTGCGCTGAGGTGTCCTTGCGCAGGGAGGTCATCCTTGACTCCCCCTTGCAGTCCTTGCACGGTGCTGGGAGTCCTTCCTCCATCACCACTTCTCCTTCCATAGCTTCCTTTTCCCTGCCCCGATTCTCATTACACAGGACCACAGTGGGCGTGAGATGCGTTGCCCACCATCTGTCACAGACTTGTGCCAGCCTAATTTGCTGTAGTAGTGTCAGTGGAGGAGCAGTTACAGGCTTGTTTCTCAGGAACAAAAAAACAACTACGTGGTATTTTTACACCATCAGTATAATTTATCCACGTTTTTCTATTTTGACCTACTTCTCAGTCTAACAGTGATTACATCCCATGTGGCTGAGTAACAATGACAAGTCTGCTTTGAGATGATTTGGAAAGTGTAAATAACTTCTAGCTGCAATAAGTGATCTGCCAGAGAACAAAGCAACCGAAAGTTAATTTTAAGCTTTTTCTAATTAACTTGAAATTAAGCTTTTAATTTAAAGCTCTTTACTAACAGTGTTCTGTGTCTTCTCTACCTGTCACTGAGAAATGCACAATGGATAAATGCTTAAGCTTACAGTTGTGTCATCACACACTGCAATAGAGCTTTGTGTAACTGCACTATAAAAATGCACTGTGTTGGGGGTTTTTTTTGAAGCTGGAATTAAAAGGTTTGGGTGGAAGGAAAAATTAAATCAAGCTTTCAAAATCAGTTAGAAAAGTGTTTGTCAGGGGGAATTCACAGCTCATGTGTGGTTTTTGGTGCAAGGGGCCAGACTCTTGATTTGGGGAAACTCTGGAAGTTCTCCCCAGACCTGTGTTCCTGTGAACGCAAGTGGTGTAGAATGCAAGGTGTCAGAAGATTTGGCTGCACGTGGTTAGAATGTCTAAACATGAACCACGGTTTTATACACATCTTTTAGTCCTTCTTTTCTCTTTGTCGTAGCAAAACTAATGAAAGTATTAATCCATTGATTGCTAAAGAAGTGTTCTCAACCAAATTTTAAAAGCAGCAGTTATTTTAATTGCTTTTTTTTCCCACCTTCCCCATCACCAGAATGACTAGCAGTGTTCTGCTGCTTTCACCATTACACGTTATTTCCTCTTGGAAAAGAGATCATGGTAATGTTAAATCCACAAAATATAACTGGCTGAGTGTCCCAGCATAACCCATGTAAGCAATTATATTTGCTTGTTTTTAAAAAGCATTTTTGATGGGGTTTTTTTGTTGAATATTTGCTGTTTGTAGCTTGCCCTGATTTTTTTTTTTTTTATCGTCTATTTCAAATCTCGTGGCACAATGAGTACTGAATCTCTGTCTCTTTTATTTATTTTTTTCCTCCTTTCTCTTTTTCCCCCTCTAGTTTCCAGATGCTGTATGCGGATTGCTACATGACCCGTGAGGAGTTCTGGGATATGTTTGATGGTTCGTTATACCACAAGCTGAGGGAGCAGATGAATTGCAAGGATGCCTTTCCAGAAGTGTATGACAAAATCTGCAAAGCTGCGAGGCACTGAGCCTGAACGATCTAATCAAGCAATCAGGGAAAGATGAATTTACCTATAGCTAGTCTAGTATATCCTTTTAAAAAAAAGAAGCTTTATTGCTTTCCAAATAAGCTTATTCTTGTTGATGTTTAAAGGTATGAATTCCTGCTTTATAAATTTATGTTTAGTACTCCTTCGTATGTTTTAGAATCAGTTTTTCAAACTCAAAGTGATTGTTTTTAAGAAATCTGAAGTGCTAGCCTTTGTATCTAATGTAGTGACATAGGTGAATTCACCTATTTCCAAGCATAAGAAAAATAATTGGAAAGGATGAAGAAACTGGAGTTACACCAGCTGTATACTATAGCTATATTTAACAGTACTTTTGAAAATCGTAAGGAGGGATCAGAAATAGGTGCCAAAGGTGGCTTCCGTTTCAAAACTGAGCATCGAGGTGTAAAGAAAATGCTTTTTACTTGTGCCTATCAGATTTGTACTGATTTTGGTTATGAAGCATAAGTGGATGTAGGTTTTAGGTACTTTTCAATTGCTGGAGAGTGCGTTGTTTTTCGCCCCAAAATATCAGTGTTCTGGCTTTGCCAGCTACAGGAAAAATTGCTGCTATTTTGTATAGCCAAGCTTTAATTTGAGTTTTTACTCGCTGTGTATCAGTTTATTTGGATTTTGTTATTGTTGTTGTGGTTTTGGGGGTGTTTTTTTGTATTTCAGTTGTTGCTTAATTTTAGTGCCTTATAAATACTGAGTTGGAGGAAGATGTGGGTTTTTTCAGACCATTCTGTCCTGACCAGTAGGAAAAGGAAGGCTTTATTTATACAAGGTTTGTTAAAGCAGGTGGCTGTGGGCAAGAGGAACTCCTGTTGTGAATCTTGATACACAGAGGCTTTGGTTCTGACTCGAGGGATAGTTTTGCTTTTCATTTGAGCTGGATTAGATTGATAGGCTTTGTAAAAGGACTGTTTCAGTCACCTGGAGAGGAAATCACAACGGTAAATGTTGTTCACTTTCCCCTTCTGCTGCACCCTGGTGAAAACGGCACAGTCACGCACTTCATACAGTCAGGTGTGGAAGTGTGGAGATGTTTTGATCCTGTAGCCAGAAACACCATTCCAAACCAAGCCCATCTTGTCCAAGCAGTACTTATAATTATTACTTGAAACCTTACTGAGCTTGAGGGAAAAAAAGTCATTTTCTTGAGGCTTGTGTAGGGGGTAACAGGAAGAACTTTTTAAACCGGTGGGAGGTGGTATAATTTTTATGAGTGCTAAACCAATGATTTTATTTATTGATAGATGGATGTTTATGGTCCAGATGAAACCAATGATAAAGCAGTGACATGAATAAGCTTGGGTGTCACTCAGTGATGCCACTGGGCAAATTCTGTGCAAATAAGGTACCTCTTAAAAGCCCTGCAGGACTGGTAGCAGAAGCGGCCTGCCACGGGGAGACACAGCCAACACAGAGCTGTGTCAGTGATCCAGGAGTGTCTGTTACACCTTTCCTAATTCTTGCAGTGTCACCTCCTGCCCCTCAGAGGGAAGTGGCACAAGAGCCCTTTCCTTGTCCCTGGGGCAAAGTTACAATTTAGACCAGTGTTTGTAAGATAATCCGCACAGAGTGAGAATGGTTTTGGTTAGCTTTTAAAGGGCAATGTTAAAACAGCTAGAGCATATGCAAATACATCTAGACAGTGTTTCTTTCACTTATGTACTGATGATCTTTAGGTATGCACTGTATTTGGGTTTTTTTCACTCCTTAATTTATTGGCAAACTTTGTATGACGTGATTGGGTACTGTAACTGTACCAGTCACACACACGCACATGCATAATTGCTGTTACTCTTAATTTTTGGTTGTACGGGCTGCTTAAAATAAAGATCTAGCCAGCGTACTGTTCAGAATGGTGTCTCTTGAGGAATGATTACTTTTTTTTCAACATTTCTGTTGATCAGTTCTTGTGCTTCTTGTATTGTTGCAAGCAATCAGTGGTTACAGAGAGAAGCTGCTGTCTGGGTAAGAGACCAGAGGCATTTTGAGGCTGGAGATGGTGCTGCAAACAGCTTTGAAGGAATGTCTTTGAAGTCTGTGAGTCTGTCCTTATCTCTGCCCCAAGACACACCCATACAAAACAAACACTTTCTAGCTCAGCCTTAACCCTTCAATTATGCCCCACTAATGCCACACAGCCTCAAGATGCCAATTACCGTGATTTTTCCTCCCCCCCTTGCCTCATCCTTTCCCTTTGAGGTTTCCTCCCAGGAGGACAAAACCCCATTTTAGGTTTAGGTGCTACAGCCATTGACATGGAGACCTACTTCATTCTTCTCACTGTACACTAATAAAACTAATCCCTGGTTTGAATGATCAGCCACAGTGCCTTCTTCAGCCCAAGGAGTTTCACATCCACATCTTCTGTTTCCTTGGGAAATACCTTCCCAGCAGCTCCATAGGCTCAGCCGGAGGAACTCCTGCTCTTCCTTGGTCACAGCTGGAGCATCCTCTTCCAATCCTCTCTTCCCAGAGAGACGTTCGCAGGCTTTCTGTTGAAATCCAGGCTGCCAAATGCCACAGCCCCACTGAAACTGCAGTTCAGGTGCCAAAACCTTGTGTTCCTTTAATCACGTTCCCTGTTGGCCCTGACTTACGCTGTGTTTCACAATCCTCTTGTTGCCCCAGCAGCGTTTTTGCAGCCCACACTCACCCACATCCAACATTGCTCTTCAGAGACCTCCTTCCTCCTTTGCTCACCTCTCCAGAACAACAATCAGCATTTTCTTAAATCACTGCAGTTTTACCTGTGTTCAGTTATCTTCCCTACCAAAGGATAATTGCAGATTAATTAGCATACTTAATCAGCCACAACGAATGTGTAATTACAGCTAGATTTAATTATTCCAGTCTGGTCTAAACACCAGTGCAAGACTTCACAAAGGTTAATGCTGAGTGAACCAGCGCACTTGGAGAACATTTTTATGGCCATCCTTTGTTCCCACTGACACAGCTCTCTATCCACTTTCTCTGCTGCCTCTAAGTTTTAATCTCTTAGAAAATGTGTAGCGATGACACTAAAATTCCCCGTAATAAGTTAGTTTCTAACTAACTACTGCTTTCTCAGAGCCAGCTCCCCACTGAGTTGTACTGGTGGATCTGGAGGCCTTCAGCTGTGGTAACACCACCGTGCCCGTAACAGCTATGTGCAACTGTTGTAAGTAGCGTTGTTTGAAGGGAAGTGTTTCATAATGGAATCAGCTGTGCGTGCCCAGGAAGCTTCACAGAATCACAGGATGATATGGGATTGGAAGGGACCTCTGGAGATCATCCAGTCCAACCCCCCTGCCAAAGCACAGGAACATATCCAGGCAGGTTTTGAATGTCTCCAGAGATGGAGACACTCCTTTCTACCACCTGGAGTCCAGAGACTCCACCACCTCTCTGGGCTGCCTCTTCCAGTGATCTGCCACACTCCAAGTAAAGAAGTTCCTCCTCATGTTTAGATGGAATTTCTTATGTTCAAGTTTGTGCCCATTTCCTCTTGTCTTCTCACTGAGCACCACTGAAAAAAGACTGGCCCCTTCCTCTTGACACCCACCCTTTAAGTATCCATAGCCCCTCAGCCTTCTCTTGTCTAGACTAAAAAGACCCAAGTCCCTCAGCCTTTCCTTGTAAGAGACATGCTTCAGCCCCATAATCATCTTTGTGGTCCTCTGCTGTACCCTCTCCAGCACTTCCCTGTCCTTCTTGAACTGGGGAGCCCAGAACTGGACACAGTGCTCCAGATGGGGTCTCACCAGGGGAGAGTAGAGGGGCAGGATGACCTCCCTCTCCCTGCTGGTCACACTCTCCTTGATATACCCCAGGATGCCATTGACCTTCTTGGCCACGAGGGCACATTGCTGGCTCCTGGTCATCCTGTTGTCCTCTAAGACTCCGAGGTCTTTTTCCTCAGAGCTGCTCTCCAGCTAGTCAGTACCTGGCATCCTCTTCTCTCTCATGTTGTTTTCATAAAGGCCAAGGTGTAAGTGATTAATTGTTTGGCAGAAAAGTCAGACTGCTGATGGCCTGGGAGTATTTTATTACTGCAGAACAACACTTGAGCAGTTTCCACGCCATATTCTCATCTACCCCGTCTCATCCGCCAGCGCATCAGGCGTTTACTCACTGATCTTGCGCTTCCCAGCACTGTCTCATGTTTAGGAAACAGCAGTGATACCTTCGGAAGTATCCAGAGAACGTGGGGCAGAAATCAAATCACTCCAGCTGTTTTTAGCAACAGGCTTGATCCGCTCGCTGTGGAAAAAGGATGCGATTCAATGGGTTCAAATTACTCGCTGGATTAATCTCATTAGTCTTAGCAAGCATGGAGGTGAACAGAGCTCTTGAAAGCCTGGGTATTCCCTAGAAAGCACCATCGTAGCTTGGAAAGTGATTTTGGAGCTAGTGCTATTTGCTCAGGGAGACGTGTTTGAATTCCAAGTCCTGCTCGCTGTTCAGATTCCTTTGTTTATTCCTACTGGAAGTGCAATATTGAAATACTGAAAGCTAGATTTCACTATGCTTTCTCCATCGTAGGATAGCTACCTGCCTTCTGGCTGCCTCGCTGAAAGCTGCCACCTTACATTCAGCCAAGGCTGATTTCTAACAACTCTCTGGAGATCAAGAAGGAGCTTTGCGGAGCCGCCAGCCCCAAGTGCCACCACAGCAGTTTGCTAATCCTGGCCACAAGGAAAGGTGAGAGCGGAGGGCTGTCCCCAGGTCTCTCGTTAGCCTGATTCCTAACTGCTTCACAAGGTTTTCACGCTGGTGATTTCAAAGCCCTTTGCGGTGGAAGCGAGCCTTGTTATCTGCCTTCCTCAGAGAAGGTGATTTTTGTTGGGGGCCCCTCGAGCAGCCCAGTGCCGGCACTGGGAATGAGTCCAGGCAGCCTGATTATCCCTCCACCTCCCCGTTCCTTCCCAGGCTGCTTCCTCGAACTCCATGGAAACTATGTGCCTACACCTCCACTGCAGGCAAACTGTATTTCTCAAGATACAGTAGCCACCCCGGTGCCTGCAAAGAGCTTTGAGAGCCAACAGTTCTTTAACCCTCCCACTGCCCCTCCCCAGCAGGGAAGCAGGAAGATGTCCTTGCTTTCCTGGGAGGGGAGAGGTGACAGGGACCTCCCTGCCCAGAGGGAGCCTGTGGTGGGGCTGGGGAGTGTTTCTCAGTCCCGATCCAGTGCTTTAGCTACATGCTAATCCCATCTCATATCAGTTGTAGCATCAGTAACATGCACTTAAGTCTATCCAGAGCTGCTCAGGATGGTTCTCCTGTAAGCCAGCCTGAAACCACCTACAGGCCCTTGGTTTTCAGACTTACAGCAAGTAGACATCCCGCTTCAAGTCGCTCAGGTACCGCTGCGTGTCACACTGGTACAGGGACCGGTATCTCGTCTTCGGAGGGTATTTTTCATGCTTGGTGATGTCGTAGCGGCCAACACCTACAGGGTTCTGGAAGGAGAAGGTCTCATGTGCTTCCCCATCCAAAGGCAGCATGGGGGCTGTGAGTGGTGCAAAACCAGGTAGTGCTTTCATGTGGCCAGGCCTTCAGTTGTGAAAAATAGAGTAATATGTGGCAGATTGTCCCCCTGTGCTTGGCACTGGTGAGGCCCCACCTGGAGTACTGTGTCCAGTGTTGGGTCCCTTACCACAAAAAAGACATTGAGGTGCTGGAGCTGGTCCAGAGATGGTCAACGAAGCTGGTGAGGGGTCTGGAGAATAAGCCTTATGAGGAGAGGCTGAGGGAGCTGCGGGTGTTCAGCCTGGAGAAGAGGAGGCTGAAGGGAAACCTTATGATCTCCACAACTTCCTGAAAGCAGGTTGTAGAGAAGTGGGGATCAGTCTCTTCTCCTAAGTCACAGGTGATAGAACAAGAGGAAACGGCCTCAAGTTGCACCAGGGGAGGTTCAGATATCCAGATTGGGTATCAGGAAAATTTTTTACACAAAAAGGGTTATTAAGCAGTGGAATGGACTGCTCAGGGAGGTGGTTGAGGCATCCTCCCTGGAGGTATTTAAAAGACGGGTTGACATAGTGCTCAGTGACATGGTTTAATGATGGCTTTTATCAGTTAGGTCGATGGTTGGCCTGGATGATCTTAAAGGTCCCTTCCAACCTAGACAATTCTATGATTCTGTATCTTAACCAAACCAGGCTAATGTTGCAGGGGAGGGAGGAGGAGACACACTAACCAGTGTCAGCCCAGCCAGTTCCCTTCGTGAGCAGCTGCTGTTGTCACAGAGGTCTGTAAAGAGGCCGAAGAGCTCTGCAGGCTGGAGCACACTCACTGGCTGCTGACTGCCAGCTGCAGCGAAGGGCTGCCCTGTCACAACCTTCCCCCCTGAAATCTAATCTGCCGAGTTCCCCAGCAATTACGAAGATGTCTTCATCCTTGACCTCTTCTAAGCTGCCTGTTCCCCTTCAGCTGGATAAAGGAGAGGAAATCACCTGGAAACCTGCTCCTCATCCCTAGCCAAGGTGGACTGTTTCAGACTAAAGCTTTCCCTGTCAGCTTTGAGCCCTTTAGGCTTTGTTCTGGTTCTCCGTGGGGAAGCTGCCAAGATGAATACAGCTCCAGGAGCAGGTACTAAGGGAAGGGCTCCCACCCGCACCGTCTCTGCAACGTGCTGCTGATGCTGCTAGACTAAAAAAACTGGCTTTCAAGCAGCAAAATGTGACTTTCTGGGAGGATGTAAAGAGCTCCTGGCACCTTAAAAGGACTCAAACCCAGCTGCCTTCATCCACGAAGTGCACCTACTTGCTTGCAGCTGATGCAGAGCAAAACTAGTTGTCTGAGCCTCCTTGAAAAGGGCAAAGGCCTGAGGAGCAGGCAGAGATAGAGCAGTCTCCTGAGCTTCTGCCCCTCTGCTCGCTGGTGGGTGCTCAGCTTCTTCAGGTGCAGTGGGCATCTTCCCTTGACCTGGCAGGACGTTGGGCTGTGGGGCTTTATTCACTGTGTACTCTTTAGCAACACATTCTGGGCAACAACACCCTCAGAGAGGGACTTATCTCCTCTCTAAAGGATGGGTATCTGGCCAAGTCACCCAGGTTTCCTTGATGATTAAGGGGGAGAGAAAAGCACCTCCTGAGGTCAGGCTGCCCTTCCTTCTATCACAGAGGAAGGAGGGACTTCTGCTGGGGTGCTGCCTCCATTCAGAGGACGCCCCTCACAAAGCTGGAGAGAAGCCCCCACCCTTTCATAGAATCATCGAATGGTTTGGGTTGGAAGGAACCTTAAAGATCATCTGATTCCAACCCCCCTGCCATGGGCAGGGACACCTCCTACCACACCAGGTTGCTCAAAGCCCCATCCAGCCTGGCCTTGAACATTCCAGGGATGGGGCATCCACAGCTTCTCTGGGCAACCTGTTCCAGTGTCTCACCACCCTCACAGCAAAGAACTTGGTTCAGAAGCTTCATCTTTTCCCAGGGGTGCTGGGAATGGATTTGAGATGGTCACAGAGGAAACTCAGAGCCTGGCTGTTCCTGTGTCCCTCTCTCACTGCCCTGCCCCTTCACTCACCTCATTCCCGGTGAAGAGGCGGTAGGACTTTCTGTCAGACCTCTTGGCAGATGACCAGAATGGGGGTTGGTTGGAGTACTCCGATCTCTCAATGGGCTTTGGGTTGTAGGAGCCTGGCCCCACTGCCCACTGTGCAGAAGAAAACCTGTTACTCTTCAGTTTGCTCACAAAAAGAACTGCACAACGTTGGAGAGCCACCCACCCACCTCCAAGGGCCTTCTGCATCCCCACCACAGGCATCCACTGTACCCCTGGGGACACTGGTGACACTGGCTAGTGCCAATGTCTGTGCTTCCCACTGACCGCCTCCCTTGGGCACTGGCTGAGTGTGGCCCAGAAGATCCTCTCGGTGGGGCAGCCCGGGTTCCTGGGCAGGGTGCTGAAGCAGCCTTTCTTCTTGTTCTCCCTCAACATCAGCTCGTCCAGGAAACTCTTGACAGCACCAGTGCTCGATTTGGTATCTTTCTTCTGCTGGGATGAGAGAGTGGAGCAAGAGGCTCAGCTGCTGGTGGTCTCTCAGGCCACCCCTTCCAACCTGTGCCTGATGCTGCTCACAGGCACCAGCCTGTTCTGCAGGCTGCCTCCCAGCAGTGTGGTTTTCCAGGATCCAAGTGAAACCAAGGAGCAATATTTGAAGAGGACAGATGCTGGCACAGCTCTCCATCCTTATAGAAACGTGGTGGCAATGCCACAACTTGCTGAAGAACCCCATCTGGGCACGGGACCCTGGGGCAACATACCTCCAAAGCATGATGGCCACCAACAGCAGGCTTTGGCTTGTGCCCTGAGAAGGTCTGGCGGGGTCTGGAGGCCATCGCCCGCCGCAGCCCCTCGTCGATGCTGCTCCGCAGGTTGTAGGTGCCGGGTCCCAGACCACTGCCCTGCAGGCACGGGGGGAAAGGCATTGGTGGCTGTGCTCAGCGGGGTCAGGCCCACCCCACCAGCATGTCCCCAGGGCAAGGACTCACCAGGACTGCTGGCAGGACACACCTCTCCGTCCCGCTGTCCATCACCCCTCGCCTGCTGGCGGAGTGCTTGTCCCTCTCCTTGAGGAGGATGTAGGGGTCCCTCTGAAGGTCGTAGGTGCCAGGGCCAGGGAAGCAGTCCTGCGGGAAAGGTGGGGAGGCCATGGGCAGCCTCAGCAAGGGGGACAGTCCCCAGCCCAGCAGGAGGAGATGGCACCCACGGTATCTCCTAACCCTTGCAAAGGGCTTGTTCTCTGCCAGGTGTCAGCCCAGAGCCCAGTCCCGCAGCCAGTGGGCTCTATTCCCCATCATCTCCTGTCTCTGGGTGTGACATACCCTGTGGCCATCTCTGAACCTCTGCTCCCTGGTGTCACAGATCCCCCGGAGGCTGCAGGGCCGTGTCTCCTGCAGAAAGTCCCTGATGTTGTACGTTCCCGGGCCCAGCCGTTCGCGCTGCGGGAGGAGAGAGCGGGGAGGATGAGGAGAGGACAACCGGGCAGCACCGCCCACACTGCTCCCCCTCAGCAGGTGTGCCCAGAGCGGGGATAAACCCAGCTCTTACCCAGAGTTTGCGACTCTTCATGATCTCCTTGGACTGGAAATGGGGCAAGTGATAGCTCTTCTCTGCCATGGCCAAGCCAGAGGCTGATGCTTTTTCCTGCGATGCAGAGACAGGGCACCACCATCAGCAGCACCAGGATGCCACAGATGGACACAGAGGTGTGATCAGGGCACCTGGACACGGAGACCAGCCACTCCACATCCCACTCCATGTTTGCTGAGCACCAGGAAGGCACCAGCGAGCTTCAGCATCCCACGTCTCACACTTCCCACCCTGGTGGGTTCCCTGCCTGAGCTGGGTGTCCCAGCCATCACGTGCAAGAAGCTGCTTCCCAGCTGGCACAACCTGGGAGGTGAGGAGAGCTACGATGGTGAGTCCGGACCTCCCCACACACCCAGGCAAGCCCAGCTGGTGGCCTCACCTGACTGCCCATGTCCCTGGGGAGCTCCTGCAGCTCCATGCTGGCAGCTCTGGTCTCCAAGGGCTGCAGGGATGGTGGCAGTCCTCACCATGGCAGCTGTCACCATGGCAGCCAACATCCCGGTTCCCCAGGGAACATCCCCTCCCAGGAGCAGACAGGCCTGGCAGATAGCAGGGTCCAGGCAGGGATCCTGGTTGGAGTGGAGGCTCCCAGCCTGAACAAAGCAACCTATTCAGGGCTTTGGGTGATAAAACGCTGCTTTTGGTGCTTGTGTCCTCTGTGGCACCATATCTGCTGCATCTGTGACCGCTGGCAAGTCTGGGCAAGGAGACTCCTGCCTGTTATCTCTGCTGTGGATGCCCCATCCCTGGAGGGGTTCAAGGCCAGGCTGGATGGGGCTTTGAGCAAGCTGGTCTGGTGGGACGTGTCCCTGCTCATGGCAGGGGGGTTGGAATCAGATGATCTTTAAGGTCCCTTCCAACTCTCACCATTCTGTGATTCTGTGGTAACTCGTGGTGTAAAGCATCCAGCGTGGTGTAAAGCATCCATGGATGCTGTGTGCACCTACATCCAAGGTAGCCCTGAACCTCAGATGACGATGTGTGTTCTTCTAATTGATTTAATTACTGTATTTTTATCAGGGTTGTTTATTTTCAAAAGTGTTGGTTGCTCAGCAGGAACTGTCTGAAAGCACCCGAGCGTGCAGGTGATATGTGGGAATTTTGTAACCCCCAGTAACTTCCCGAGGGACAAATCTAAGACAAGCCCTACACCTCCTGCTTCACTGGGCGTGAAAACATTGTCCTGCAGTCGTGCAGTCACAGTAGCATCTCTGGAGGGAGTGAAAGCATTTTGGAAAGTTCATCAGCCAGCACTGACCCTACAGGCTGTGTCCAGGGTGGGTCGGGATGTGCTGCCTCTCTCTGTGCTGAGACCCCAGGCTGCAAATCCCTCCCGGGATGAAGAGAGGTTCAACCACTGAACAACTTGGCCTCCCACCTGCCCTGCCTTCTATTCCCCAGCCCTGGCCTGGTGCTACTGGGGGATGCTGCTGGAAAGGAAAGAAACATTTTCCAGCATCCTGAGGGGAAAACAAGAGTGTGGCTTCTCTGAGACCGATGCCCAGAATTGCTCTGGCAAGGTGCTGCTCCCAGCGCTGCTGTGCCAGGGACTGATTGGGCTCCTTTGTTCACCCTCCCCCCTTCCTCCATGCTTTTCCTTCTTGAAATCCCCCGGAGGCACCAGACAGGAGCCGAGACCCTCCATCCTCCCACGTACAGAGCAACCCCCTCCCAGGCCACGATGCTGGCCCCAGGGGCATAAATCAGCCCCTGGCAAAGCAGCAGGCGAGCAGCTGGGTGACAGGCTGCAGGCACAGCAGTGCCTTTATCACATTCCCCCAGCACAGCTGGAAAAAATAAGGAGAACAGACAGGCTTTCAGGCACACAACCCCCCAGCTTAGCCCTGCGTTCAGTCCTGTCTGATGATTTAATAAGAGACATTTTCCCCACAGACCACGTCTTTCCTACAACCTCAAACCCTCCCGGTTAAAACACCGCCCCAGCGAATCAATCCAAGATGTTTGTGTCCCTTTGATCAGCACAGCAGGCAATAAGTCACCGTGCTCCACTTCCCTGGCTCAAACAGGCGATGGACACGGTGAAAGACAACCCTCCCATCCCAAACCACCTGCCAAAAATCCTCTGCTCCCTGGGCAAGCAGGAGATGGCCACAGGGATATGCCACAGAGCACTGGAGGTCCTGTGGGACGCATGGTTCAACTGGCACCCAGGGACAGGCAGGTCTCCTTCTCACAGGGACCTGTCCTGCTCCCCCAGCCTCCGAGACACCCACAGCACCTCTCCCAGACACCTTTGGGATCTCTCGCTTAATTACGGTGAGAAACATGTAGGGGGAAGTAATTGCCCAACAGGAACTGGTGGAAGCTGGGTCTGGGAGCAGAGCTGTCACTTGGCAGCCTGGAAATCCTGGCGCTGAGCTGCTGAGGGATTTCCCCAGGTCCCTCCGGGCAACGTTTTACAGGATGCTGCATCACCTCACAGAGCTGGCTCCACTATTTAAGGACTTAAATGCTCCTAAATCACCCACAAGCCCTTTAATCCCTTGGTTTTGCCCATTTCCAGCCTCCTGTAAGCAGGGGTGCACACTCGCAGGTATTTCTCATCATAGAAGAATCACGGTGATTTCTTCAAATCCCATTTTTAAATAAAATAAGGGCTCTTTTTTACTTCTTTATATTTAAACAGAGGAGGTGAGGACTGTCTGTCACAATCACAGGCTGGAGGTGATCCAGCTCAGCAAAGCCACCGTCCCCCCTGGCGGAGGGCAGAGCTGGTGAAGCTGCTGTTGGGGACAAGGAAGGTGGATCCTTCCAAGGGCAGGATGAAGGTGCTGTCACTGTCCCTCTGTGCCATGGGGGTGGCAGCAGGTGCTGCAGAGCGGCTGTCTCTCTTGCAAGCTGTCTGCACCATCAGTTTTAGAATCACAGAATGGTTTGGGTTGGAAGGGGGCTTAAAGATCATCAAGTTCCAACCCCCCTGCCATGGGCAGGGACACCTCCCACCAGAACAGGTTGCTCAAAGCCCCATCCAGCCTGGCCTTGAAGACCTCCACAATGGGGTGAGGTATCCAGAACTTCTCTGGGCAACCTGTTCCGGTGCCTCACCACCGTCACAGGAAAGAATTTCTTCCTAATATCTCATCTAAATCTCCCATCTTCCCATTTAAAACCATTACCCCTTGTCCTATCACTCCACTTCCTGACAAAGAGTCCCGCTCCATCTCTCCTGAACCCCCTTCAGATCCTAGAAGGCTGCTGTAAGGTCACCCCAGAGCCTTCTTTTCCCCAGGCTGAGCAGCCTCAGCTCTCAGCCTGTCACCAGTGTCCCGGTCTCCCCAGACCCCTCCCAGTTCCACCGCCCCAGCCCCATGCCGGCGGACTCCCCCCGCAACTCCCGACAGGTGGCGCTGCGCACCGCGCCGCCTCCACCATAGAGTCCGAACCTCTTCCTTCCCCATCACCTTCCGGCTTCCGGCGTCGTCCTCCTCCACGTGACAGGAGGCTACCGCTCCCCATTGGCTGCGGCGGCGGGGGCGCGCGGGGGGTCGCGCGGAGGTGCGAGGGCGGTGCCGCCATGTCGGGGCTGCTGAGGAGATGGCGGCATGGCGGCGGCGCCCGGCGGCGGCGCCTCCTCCTCTCACACCTCTTCCAGCCCCTCAACCTGCCGGTGGGCGGCGAAGCGGGCGGGGAGCCCCTTTGCCGCAGCCAGAAGCTGATGCTGCAAGGCGGCCTGATCCAGCCCGCCAGCCCCGGCTGCTACCACTACCTGCCGCCCGCCGTCCGCGCCATGGAGAAGCTGGTGAAGGTGATGGATGAGGAGATGCAGGCCGTGGGAGGGCAGAAGGTGAACATGCCCAGCCTGAGCTCGGCGGAGCTGTGGCGAGCCAGCGGGCGCTGGGAGCAGATGGGAGCGGAGCTTTTCCGGCTGGAAGACCGGCACGGCAAGGCCTACTGCCTGGGCCCCACGCATGAGGAGGCCGTGACGGCGCTGGTGGCCGCTCAGGGCAACCTGTCCTACAGGCAGCTCCCGCTGCGCCTTTACCAGGTAACCAGGAAGTTTCGGGATGAGCCCAAGCCCCGCTTCGGCCTGCTGCGCAGCAGGGAGTTTTACATGAAGGACATGTACACCTTTGATTCCTCCGAGGAGGCGGCTCGGCAGACCTACGACCTGGTGTGCGGCGCCTACTGCAGCCTCTTGGAGAGGCTGGGCCTTCCCTTCGTCAAAGTGCAGGCAGCCACGGGCAGCATCGGCGGCACCGTGTCCCACGAGTTCCAGCTGCCGGCAGATGTTGGCGAGGACAGGCTGGTGCTGTGTCCTGAAGGGCATTTTGCAGCCAACGTGGAAACTCTAAATGAGGAACAAAAGTCTTGCCCCACGTGCGGGGAAAAACTCACCCAGACCAAGGGAATTGAAGTGGGGCACACGTTTTATCTGGGGACCAAGTACTCCTCTGTCTCCAACGCTGTGTTCTTGTCCTCTGAGAACAAACTCCAGCTGGCAGAAATGGGTTGCTACGGCCTGGGGGTCACTCGCATCCTGGCGGCCTCCATCGAGGTGCTGTCCACGGAGGACAGCATCCGTTGGCCGAGCCTCATCGCGCCCTACCAGCTCTGCTTCATCCCCCCCAAGAGAGGCAGCAAGGAGGAGGAGAAGGGAGCGGCGCTGCTGGAGCGGGCGTATGATGACCTGGCCGAAGCACTGCCCCACCTTGCCAGCGACTCCGTGCTGGATGACAGGACACAGCTGACCATCGGCAAAAGGTTAAAGGATGCCAAGAAACTGGGTTATCCCTACGTGGTCATAGCTGGCAAGAGGGTTTGCGAGGACCCCCCAGTCTTTGAAGTTTGGAATCAGAACACCGGTGAGGTTTTGTTCCTCACCAAGGAAGGTGTCATTGAACTGATGAGTAAAGTGCAAGTCCCTTAAGCCTCTGAATCTCTCCTCTTTGCTGTACTGCGCTTATTCGGACAGCCCCAGGATGTGCAGGTTGTTGGGGAGGGTTCTGGATGAACACGGCAGAATCCAGCTCACGTCAGAGCTGGCCTTGGTGTCTTGCAGCGGTGCTGGGGACCCACCTTCCCCTGTGGGACCAGGGGTGTTTCTCCCAGTGAGCTGCTTTTACCAGCATGTACGGCCTTGTATGGCTGTGGGGAGCACTGGCAGGGCCAGCCCCTCGCTGCCCAGCTGTGGCAAACAGGCTGGTGGTGGCCTCAGTCGAGCCCGCACAGCAGAAGCTGCAGGAGCGGGGATGGGAGGGCTTTCCCTCCTCCTTCACATGTGCTGAGCTCCCAGCATGAGGGATTTTAAGAGGGAGAGGAAGGAAGGCACCTTTCCTCCCTTGGCACCTTCTCTGTGGAGACGCCCAGGTTTCCACATCTCCACAGAGACTCTGTGGAGGTGCCACAGTGCTGCAAATCTCCAGGGATTCAAGTCAGGAATGGCGTTGGGCATCCGTGTGCTAGCCCTGCAGGTCAGGCCGGCTGGTGAGGCCCTGGGTCTGCTGGGCTTGGGTAGTGATCGTAGTTTTGGGGATGTGGCCTCAGAGTGGTAGAAAATCTTTGCAAAAAATAAAATTAACAAGGAAATCTGAAATTTGGGGGTCTGCAAAGCCAAGGGGTAAAAATGTCCAGGGTGTGCTGTTGCTTGCAGGCTGTAAGGGACCCTGTCCCACATGGTGGTGACATGTTGCCATCTCATGGGGGCTACTGTCCCCAGAGACTCCCCTCGCCCAGTGCCACAGCTCTGGGTCTGGGGTCTGGAGGCCACAAGCCACAGCGCTGCCACGGTCACGTAGGGCTGTGGCAGACCCACAGATCCTGGACCCGAGGGGATCACCTGGGCCACCTTCTCTGTTCCAGGCAGGATCGGTTCCACCTACCGTCCCCATGGGAGATGCCACCCTAAGCCTGTGGCTGAGATCGGGCCCGGGGGTGCTAGGGCAAGGGCTGAGGCAGTGGCGCTGGCCTGAGGGTGCTGGGGTGGGCTCAGGGAGGCCGGGCCTGGAGGTGCTGAGCCGGGCTTGAGTTGCTGGGACCGGGGCCGGGTCTCTCGCCGGGTGCTGGGGTGCTGGGGCGGGCTCAGGACATCGG
>VXBW01003246.1:164270-182800 GCA_013400375.1 Thinocorus orbignyianus | reverse complement strand
AATGAGAAGTAATACAACAATTATATCNAAGGGCCCAGCAGCCACGGGAGCTATTAGAAGCAGGAGCAACCATGCACGTGGCATTTGCTGAGCAGAGTTGGTCCCCAGAGGGCAGAGTACAGGGGCTTGAAGATTGGCAGCCTCAAAACTGGTGAAAGGTGCCGGGGCCTCCTGCTGCCATCCCACCTTGCATGGCCTGGAGGAAGGCACACAGCGGAGAGGGCAGCCTGGTCCCTGAGATGGCCGGGCAGGCTCTGTCTGAAAGTGCAAGAGCTGCTCTCAAGGCCGTTGAGGGGCAGCATGGCTTCATGGGCACCAGAACTGCACCCCAAACAAACTAGATTCAGTCAAGGCTGCTTTGTTTTCTGAAAATTGACCTGAAGGTGGTGCCCCGTATCTGTGTAGAATAGACATAAGGTAGCCTCAGAGAAGGCCCTGCCTGTCTTCTGTGGATACACTGCTTTTCCAGCAGCACATTTTGCAGGTGGTTAAAGGGGGATGATGAGAGAGGAGGCCACACTTTCCAGGTACGTGGAAGGAGAGGAATCTGACAGGGACACGGTACAAAGGAAACTCCGCCAGTAATGCCATGGGAGTCTAAGGCGACATTGCTCAGAGCTACTGAGACACCAAATCTGTTCACAGATGAAACAAACTTGGGAGCAGGGGCGAAAATAACCAGGGGTGGGTCCCTTGTTTGGGAGGGGAAACAGAGGTGGAGAGAGGGAGGAGACAAGGAAGATGAAGTGGATGTACAAACATGGAAAATGAAGTCAAGGGGGGCTGAAGGAGCCCGTCACACACACAGAAGCTGCTGGTTGGCTTGCTTGGTTGATTAAGCCCTGCTAATGATCACCACAGTTCATCCCACCTTCGTTTTGAGAGTGTCTCACATGCCCATGCAGCATTCTCCACCACACAGACCATCTCTGGCACCTTCTGGCACCCAGCCTAAAGCCTAAGCATGCAGATGGAAAGAAGCAGACAAGGCCTATGGAAAATAATGTCAGGAACGGGAGTGGAGAGAGCCCATCAGGAGACTCCAGCTGGCATGTGAGGGGTGGTACTCGGCTGTGGAGGGACATCCCAGATCCATCTGCCACCTGGAAGCTGCGGGATGTCTGCCCAGAACCACCCCCAGCTCAGGAACACCAATGCCTTCTGCTGGGGGCAATCCCCTGCTGTATCTCCTCACACAGGGGTGGCAGGGACCAGGTCTGGGACCAGGTCTCTCCATGTCGGGAAGCAGCAGTGGCCCTGACCCTTCTCCTGGAAGAGAGGCAGAATCTCTCCTGCACTGCAGCCCCCTTTCTGTGCCCCCTGCCAATAGCCCCTCTGCACTTGCTCCTCCCCAGCACAATCCTTCATCCCTGCTGCTCAAGCAGCTGTTGTCCATGTTGGTCCCACACATCAGGCTGTGGCTGCATGTGCTGATGGCACATTGATCCCTCTCCCATGGACACCCTCAGCTTAACACTTATCTCCAGGGCCTGACCTCGTGGGGACAGACACCTTTGCCTGCACTGGGTCTGTCTGTCATCACTGGGTTGTTGCATAGCTCTTGATAACCATCACACCAAGACCATACAGAGCAGCTCTCCAAACAGCCACCAATGTCCCTGTGATCCCATTTCACAACACTGATCCCTCTGCTATTTGTAGCATCATGAACATGACCCCAGCCACCACCCTTCAGCACCCTCTCCTTGATGCTCTGCCCCACCAGACCCACAGTGACTGGATGCTGCCAGCAGGAAGCAGAGACCTGGCTGCTGTGTAGGTAGTGCTTGCTGAGAAATGTGTCCCTCCATGGAGCTGCACTGTGCACACTCATGGTCTCACTAGTCTGACACTGTATGTCTATGGTGTGCACCCACAGTGTGGTACGCAGCAGCAGAGTGCGCCTGATGCCAAGCCAACACACACAGTGTTGACACGATGCATGTGCACCCAGAGCACACCACACAAGCCGACATACCAGTATGTGTGCGCCCAGATGTGCACACACAAACAGTGTGCAACACAGAGGTTTGGAGGGCTCATCCCACTCACACTTCGTGGTGTCTGCCCTGGCTGTCACCAAAGGAGCCCTGCAGCATCCAACTGAGTGTGTGCAGCCACAGCTCTGCGCTCTGGTGTGTGCTTTGGGAAGGAGGTGGTGGCTAAGGGCTGCAGAGCAGGGCGGCAGGGACCTTCCCTAAGGGGCTGTGGTGCCACATTGGTTTTCCTGCGGGCTGTTGACAGGCAATGGCTAAGAGGCTGGTGCTGCCACTGGCCACGGGGCCGCACACCCTCATCCCGCAACTGGAGCGTTCAATGGGGGACTCTGTCAGGGGTATCTGATCCCAGCTTCTGCCACCCATCCTGCTTGGAACCTCCATGTCGCCCCCCCCTCCCCCTGATAGGCCACCTGCCCAGCACATAGAACCAAAGAATGTGTCACATCAGCCCTGGCAACCAGGGCACCACGAGCACTGCCAGCACTGCCTCAGCTGCTGGTCTGCTGGTCTGCTGCTCTGCTGCTCGGCTGCTGCTCAGCTGCTGCTCCGCTGCACTCAGTTCCTGCTTGACTACTTGGCTGCTGCTTGGCTGCTGCTCTCCTCGTCTCGGCTGCTGCATCTGCCACGTGCTGCTGGCACCATGAATCTGCTTCTGGTCCTCGTCCTGGTGGCCCTGTGCTGGCCCGTGCAGGGCTCATGGGACAACTGTGGGTAAGTGGCCGAGGCTCTGGGAGGCAGCTTGGGCAACCCTTGCCATGTTCACTGGAGAGTGCCCTCTTGTCCCCTGTGGCCAACCCACAGCTTCCCCAGCACCACAGGGGAGACTCACAGCCTGGCCAGCCCCATGGCTGCTGGCACAGCTCCTCTGTGGGGCTAAAGCAGGAACAGAGAGGGGCAGATGCAGGGTGCCCTGGCCCTGCAGCACCTTGTGGGGAGGGAGACCTTGAGCCCAAGAAGCAGCGAGCCACGGGGCAGGGCAGTGATGGTTTGCTGGTCACAGAGCGAGCTGCGGTCTCCGGCCCTTGGCTCATCACTACGGGATGTCACGCGTCGTGGGGGGCAGAGATGCCCGTCCAGGGGCCTGGCCATGGATCGTCAGCATCCAACAAACCTATTACGCCGGCTGGCAGCACGTCTGTGGAGGGTCCCTGATCAGCGCCCAGTGGGTCCTCACAGCAGCCCACTGCTTCCTCCAACTCAGGTGAGGGGTACCAGGGCACAGGGCTGCCCTGTACCAGCACCAAGTGCTGCTCCCATCCCAGTCCCTTACCCAGTGCTGGGGCCCTCCCAAGCCAGCAGAGGCTGTCAGGGGAAGGCTGGGCTTGTGCCACCACTGCCCAGGAGCCATGTCTGCACGTGGCCATGGCCTGTGCTGGAGGAGCCTGCACAGGGTGGCTTTGAACCCTCCCTGGTGAAGCAGAGGGCATGGAAAGGTGGGCTGTTGCAGCCCAGGACACCCTGACTCTCACCTCTCTTCCAGGCATGATATTATGTGGCGTGTGGTGATCGGGGCCAACCGCCTGTCTCAGATGGGCCCGGAGGTCCAAGTGCGCAATATCCAGCGGCTCCTGGTGCACGAACACTACAACAACATCTCACAGCTGAACGACATTGCCTTGCTGGAACTGGACCACCCAGTCCAGTGCAGCTACTACGTGCAGATGGCCTGTGTGCCCGACGCCACCCTGAGGGTGTCGGAGCTGAAAAACTGCTACGTGAGTGGCTGGGGCTCCACCACGGCAAGAAGTGAGTTCCCCAAAAGCGCTGCTGTCCCCAGGGCAAGCTTGGCTCCCTGGGGAGCCGAGCCCTGGGGAAGGGGTTCAGCACACGGGGAGAGGGGGAGAAGTGGCGGCGAGCTGCTGGGGGTTAACTGCTTGCTGTGCTGGCAGGTTCCGGAGGACCTGACGTGCTGCAGGAGGCCCCGGTCCACCTCCTCGACACCCAGCTCTGTAACAGCAGCCGGTGGTACGCAGGGGCTGTGCACCACAACAACCTGTGTGCTGGCTACGCGTACGGGCTCATTGACACCTGCCAGGTAGGAGAGTGCCCCCAGCCCAGTCCCAGCAGCACAGGAGCCCTGGCACCACCGCCAAACCCACCCCAGCACGGGCTCAGTCGGGCCAGTCGCCCTCCCACTGCTGCTGGGGCTCGCCTCCCCTTCCCCATCTGCATCTCCTTGACCAGTGTCCCCCTGGGGCCAGTGGCCGGGACTGCCCAGGAAGCCCATCCCTGCTCTTGGCAGGCATAGGTCCAGATCCCAACCCCAGAGCATCCCTCTTCCACATATCCAGGGGCCACCGTGCTGCTGACGGTGGCCACCAACACAGCTCCATCCTCTCTTCTCTGCTGCAGGGGGACAGCGGTGGTCCTCTGGTGTGCAAAGACAACTTTGGGGACTATTTCTGGCTGGTTGGGGTGACCAGCTCGGGGAAAGGCTGTGGGAGAGCCAGACAACCCGGGGTCTACACCTCCACGCAGCACTTCTATGACTGGATCCTGTACCAGATGGGGCTGTACCCACAAGTAAGGGCTACTCCAGTGTCACGGGATTGGAGTCATTTTATCACTTCCTCCAGCTCCTTTCAGAGGCCAAGGCCAGTGCCAACACAATCTGGCAAGTTTGGCTCCTGCCCTTATCCACTCCAGAAGCTGATAGAATTCTTCACTCGGGTGCAGGAGCTCCTGCAGAACCTCAGGGGGAAAAAAGCTTGAGCAACAGGATCCAGCGCAGGCTGCAGTGTCCCACAACCATCTTCTCCTGCGGCCCTGCCTGCTGGTCCAAAGGCAGCCTCAGTAGCCAAGGCCTGCTCTGTCCTGCCTGCACTCCTCTGAGCACACACAGATGCTGATGTTGACTTGGTTGTTCTAATAAAGTTGCCAATGTTCACAGCAAACCACACTTCAGTCCAATTCAGTCTGTGGTGCCAGGCAAGGACTTCCACGCCCAGCACCCGCAGGACAAAGCTGCGGGCAGAGGGTGGGGCACAAAGGAGAAGAGTCACCTCTGACCAGGGCTGAACATGCGCCTGGTGGGAGAGGAGGGAGAGGGTGGGGTGCAGTGGAAGAAGGGAACACAGGTCTTGATGGGCTAGAGGTCTTGGGGACAGCAGCTGGGAACACAAGGTGGCTTAGGCTGGCTAGTGGTGGGATCCCTGAGTGCGTGTGTGTGTCTGTGTGTGTGTGTGTGTGTGTGTGCAATGCACCAGTGAACTTGGAACTGAGCTCCCTCGTGACCCAGGAGACGTGGATCTAGAAAGACCGAAGAGCTGCCGCAATGACTGTGCCAGGAGCTTGTCATCCAGCCATAGCTAATGCATAACTTAATTAATGACTTCATTTCCATACTGTTATTTGAGGAATCTGTCAATGCGCTGTGCTTACGCATCTAGGTGTGAAGGTGTGTTTGTGTTTCGCTTGCAAACATCCCATCCTGATCACCTGGAAAAGCAGAGAAGGACTGGAGCGTGTTCCCGTTGCTGTACGTTGTGGTTAGGTGTCCATGGGTACTGGTAAAGGCAGTGCTCTGCCTGCGTCGGTCTCTTTTGCCGTTCGCATTAGTTGTGTCTGTCTGTGTGTGTGTGTTTGCATTTCTGGCTCTTTGGAACACAGCAAGTCTCCTGCACCCACCACGGGAGCGGCAGCAGCTGCATCCATTGGGCTGGGACAGGACAACCCACCTGATTCCACTCTAGCAGATCTGAAAGGAGAAATCCCCCGTGCCCGCCTGTCTGCTGGAGCTGGTGCTGCCCAACAGCACGGGGCAGGAGACCCAGAGAAGCTCTGCAGCAGAGACCCCAGGGTGGACAGAGAGGCAGCGCTGGCTGGGCTGTGACAGCCGTGGGGAGGGCTGGCAGTTGGACTCGCACTGTAGAGTCACCGCGCTGCCTTACAACCAAAGCGCAGGAAGGACACAAGCTCAAAGCTTTAGAAAAACATTCTTTAGTGTCTGTTTGCTCCAGGAGGTGCCATAAAAGCATCTGGGCAGGACCCTGCCCTGCATGTCCAGGAGCAGCTCAGCTGTGCCGGCGAGCTCTGCCTTGAAGGAACGTGCAGTAACGAGCAACCATGTACCACGTGTGGTAGTTCATGCTGAGCAAAGGACAGATTCCCATGGATAGGGCAGAGGCATTATTGAAGGGTTTATTAATGAAGATCTTGAACAATATTGTCCCTGGGATTGACCCCTGGGGTTCTCCACTAGTTACTGGCTTACATCTGGACTTTGTGCCACTGGTCACAACCTGGGAGCCCAGAATCCCACCTGCCCTGCCCCGTGCTGTGCCCCCCTTCTTGGCCTGAAGGGAAGGCTCTGGCCCTGCACAGCCCCGCTGCTGCCCGCAGAGCTCTGTGAGTGCTGCTGGGGCCACCACAGCTGGCTGCAGCGAGGCCAGCCCTGTGCCAGGAGATGGCTCTCTGCCTGGGGCCACCCTGTGCCGGAGCCACACTCTCTTCTTCATTGCGCTGAGCTGCTCCTCCACACCCTGCTGCTTCCCACAGCTTGTCTCTCCCCCACCTCTTGCAGCTGCCAGACAACATTTCAGGGGATGGAGCAGCGACGTCTGCAGCAGAGAGACTTCAGATGGGCTGGGAGCTTGCAGCAGCTCTGCACAAAGGAGGTGGTGTGCTGTCAATCATCAGATCCCCCCACCCCACACACTGCATATTTAATGGCTCTTTGGGTCTTAATGTTTAAATCTATCTAATAAGCATTTAACTGCTGCTCAATATTTAATGCCTCGATGTTCAGACTAATAGTCCCATGTATCACAGCGAGTGCTGGTCCATCACTTGAGCACTGGGAGAGGCTGTGGGAGAGGATTCAGCGCAGGGTCAGGAAGGCTGGGGGTCTGCTCCATGACACCATGACAGGAATGGCAGGTTGTCTCTGCACCATGAACTCTTTCTGACTCTCTCTGATGTCTGACTATTCTGGGCTGTGCAGTAAAACTGGGGTTCGTCTGTGCCGGCTGGGGACAAGGGCCTGGCATGCTGCTGTGGGGCTGGCACTGGAGCCATGGTCTGGGAGCAGCTCTGGGCAATCAGCCCCACTCGCTGCATGGTGACAGCCTGGCCCCAGCCCACGGTGCCATCTCGCACCCAGCCTCTGCCCACGGCAGGTCTCACACGATGGTTCTACTGAGCAGGCAGCCCCGCCGCGGCTGTCACTGCACGGGGTCTGCATCAAGACCTCTGGACACTCAGAGGTGACTGTGAGGCCTGTCTCTGTCCCTGCTGCACCCACAACCACCTCCCCAAGGGCTGCAGCATGTGGCTTTATCCTCATGCTCCTGCTCATCACTGGCCATGACTGTAAAGGCAGTTTTTGGATGTGCCTGTGGCTGGAGCAGGCAGCAGTGCAATGCAGGGTGACCTCAGCTCCCAGAGGAATGGGCACAACTGCCCTCAGGAGCCTTGCCTACAAGCTTTACCGCTAGAGAAATGCCCATGGTGCCAAAAGTGAAGGATGTTGACAACAGTCATCACAACCAGGCTTTTGGGCCATGTGACAGACTGCACACGAGACAAGGAGAAGACCCTGAAATTACCAGAGTAGTTCCTGAGGAACCAGCTCAGAGGGATGGGGACACAGAAGGCTGGTGCAAGCTGGCTGTGGCAGTGCATGCTTTTGGGTGTCATAACACTGTCACTGCGTCATGGTGGGCTGGTGTAAGTGGGCAGTGTGCCCTCCCAGTGCCTCGGGCCTGGGTCCTGCTCTCTCTGCGAGTGCTGCGTGTTAGGATTGTGCTCCCAATGGTTTCACGGTTTGTTTGCCACAGCCTGTGCCCAGGACAGCCCCATGGCATGGGGCCTGTTCACCAGCTTCTCTGCCTGGTAGTGCCATGGGGCTGCCCGTGACCCACTGGAAACAGGTTCCATGTGGAGCTTCAATCGTGGCAGAGACTGGGGATAGCCTGGGGTGGCTGAATCGGGAAACAGGGCAGGCAGTGCGCCCTGTCTGCATCTCCTTTGTGCTCGGTATCCATGTGGGCACGTCAGGATGTGCCTACACCAGAGATGGTGATTTAAATGCTGTGCCCAGATGCAATCTGATGTATGTGCAGCAGGCTCTGGTGTGCAACCCTGTCCCCCCAGCTCAGTCAAAGCAGATCTTGGGCGGTCACATCACGTTCAGCAATGCTGTGGCATGTTGCCCCTTTTCTGCAGAAATCAAGCACCTCCCTTGCACCCCTTCTCTCTGTGGCTGTTACCCTGAGGTGGCCCTTGCCCTGCAGCCCAGAAGAGCTTTGGTTCCTGGAGCATCTCATGTTCTGGACTCAGGCTGAAGCAGCTATATGCCCCTGGACAGGCGTACAGATATAAGGCAGTGACTTTGCCCCAGCAGGGTCTGGGGCGACTGCTCATCTTCTGGCATGAGCCCTGCAGCTCCCCAGCTGCCTGCCTTGTGCCCTGCTGCCCCTTGCCAGCACATTCCTCCTCAGGGAGGATGCCAAGGATCCTTCCTATCATGTCCACAGGTACGTCCCTTCCAAAGTACTTGCATGGATGAAATGCAGCCCTGGCCCCACTCCTGACAGCATCCTCCACACGTGTCCCAAGCACCCACTGTGTGCTCCCACCTTGGCTGTGGGATAACTGCTCTCTCTGCTGGCTCAGAAGGGCTCCTCCAAGTCCAGGGGGGTTCCTGCTCCACTCTGGGAGCCCCTGAATTGCAGAGCTGTGCCCCAAACTGAGCACTAGCAGACGGTCTGGGCAAACCCTGCTGTGCTCTTATACAGCCTGCTGTGTTAGTATGTGCCCGTGAAATCCCCCCCCAGCAGCCAAACTGCACTTTGCCTCCTCTGGTTTATCTGCCTCCCCGCCCCACTCACCGGCCCTTTCCAAAATTACCCTCTCTGCCCCTGTCCCCAGACCCAGTCCCGGTCCCATTGCCATCCCCCCCCCAGCACCATTCCAGTCCCCATCCTGATCATTACTTCCTTTCCTGTCACCATCGGGGTCCCCACACCCATCCCCACCTCCGTCCCTCTCTGTCACCATCCTGGCAGCTCCCTCCCCACCTGCCGGCTACTCCCGCCGGTGGCTGCGGCTGACTTCCAGGGCTTCCGAGGGAGAGAGATACCTGATTAATCCCTGAGTGAGATGTAATCACATGGCAATAACCACACGACTCGTGCTTATCTGAATGTGTAATCACAGCAATGAATAATATTCAGGGCTTAGCACCTCACTAATTAGCACGCTGCTGGGAGGGGAGAGGCTGCATCAGCTCCATGCAGCAGGTCCCATCCCTCTCTGGGGATGGGCTCTGCTGTGGGGAGGGCAGCCAGGACACCAGTGGAGATACCAACTGCCCCTCTCCAGAGGTGCCACATGTGCAGCCAGACACTACACATCCCCCGACCTGCCACAGCAGCAGGGATCCTTCTACCCCTCCAGCCCAGCTGTGATGGGAACGTTTTCTCACCTCACGAAGTGACTCCTGCTCTGCCAGGAGGTCTCTGGCTGCCCGTGCTCTGGGCAGCAGCCATGCCCTGCCTGTCCCTGTGTGCTCACAGTGAGCACACTTCCCTGAGCCCAGTGTCCCCCATGGGGGCTGTGGGATGCCTGTGTGGCATAGGCACACCAGGCCATGCTGTGCTGTGTCCTGCTAACACACAGGTGAGCACCCAAGGGAGATGTTCCTGATCTTGTGGTTGGCAAAGCTGCTGGCTCACATGCCCCTTGTCTGCCTGCTGGCCACTCATGGCCTGCAGCAGTGAGGCAGAGGCTTTGATGCAGCATGGAGGTGACAAGCTCTGGTTATCCCGTCCAAAGCCATCCCTGCAGGAATATCCTAGGCTGCGGGCTCCTGCTACCATCAGCTCCAGGTGGCAGAGATGGTGCCTCCTCAGCCTTGGTGCATTTGGTGTCATGGACCCAGAGGGAGCAGGAGGCCCTTCTGCTCTGGCCAAGTGTGATAGAGGAAGGACCTGGGAGTGGAAACCTCCCATGCCTGTGCCAGGCACTGTACTCCTTCCAGCGAGCCAAGAGGGATAGGCTGAGAGTGCTGCCTGGGGTGCAGTGAACTACCACTGCCTGCGCTTGGTAACCTGCCATCTGAGGGGGCAGAGACTCTCCAGCTCAGCCCAGAGCCCTCAGCACTGCTGTCATCCCCACAGACCTGCTGTGAAGTGAGGGACAAGCTGCAGCGGGTCTGGAGCTGCTACCTCCTCTCACCACTCAGGCAACTTTCCCAGTGTGTCGTGGCATTGACCCATCCTCTGCTGGCCACAGCCACCACAGCCCTAAGGCTGATGTGACAGACCAAGGACATCAGACAGTCCTTGGCAAGTGGAGCAAGACCTAACATGAGCCAGAGACCCACGTACCATGAATAGTGAGAAGACAAGGTCCAAACAAGCAGTGCCCGCAGTGCATGTGTGCACAGCCTGCAGTGAGCACTGTCCCAGTGTGTGTCCTGCCTGTGGTGACGCTGCCCATGTGTTTGTGTGAGCACAGCCTGCAGTGAACACCATCCCACATGTGTCCTGCCCATGACACTGCCCATGAGTGTGAGCACAGCCCAGGTGAGCCCTCCCTGAGCACATCCCCATGTGGTCCTGCATGTCCTTGCTCCGCAGACAGGGCATCCTGCCCTGCAGCATCCTGAGGGCTGAGGTGGGGGCTGTGGAAGTGGCTGATTGTCACCACCCTCCAGTGGGGTTGTGGCTCTAGTAGGGTCAGGGCATGAAGGCAGGATGTCCTTGCAGGCAGGTGGGCAGAGATGCAGCCTCTGGAAATGTGCAGCGTCACCAAATTAAGAGCTTAATTAGCAGGCATGTTTCCCTTAAGGAGCTGTCGCCTCATTATCATAGAGAATGGTGATTAAGCAGTGGGAAGGGGCAGGTGCTGCCAGCAGAGCCCCAGGGAGACAAGCAGCGAACACTCGTTCCTCTGGCAGGGCAGGGAGTGTCTCTGACACCATGCACGGCCAGATTCATCTCCCCACTCCACCCCAGCACAGCCCTGTTCTGAACATCTCACCCTACCCAGTTTTCACCCTACAAGTTTCCCCTTACCCTCGTTCTGTCACTGCAGGCCCTGGTAAAAAGTCTTTCTCCATCTTTCTCTTAAGCCCCCTTTAGGTATGGAGAGGCTGCAATAAACTCTCCCCAGAGCTTTCTCTTCTCCAGGATGAACACCTCCAACTCTCTCAGCCTGTCCTCATCAGAGAGGTGTTCCAGCCTCTGATCATTTCTGTGGCCTGCTCTGGACCCACTCTAAAGGATCCATGCCTTTCTTGTACTGGGCAGCCTGGAGCTGGACACAGTACCCCACGTGTGGTCCCATGAGACAGAGAGAGAATCCCCTGCCTCAGACTGCTGCCCTCGACTGTAGCTCTTTGGACATGACCATCCAGCCCATGCCTTACCCATATAACAGTCCATCTGTCAAACCCATATCTCTCCAATTTTGCAGCAAGAATATTGTGAGGAACAATATCAAAGGTCTTACAGAAGTCTGAGTAGATGACATCATAGCTCATCCCTTCTCAGTTGATGCATTTACTCCATCGTAAAAGGTCACCAGTTTACTCAGGCGTGATTCACCCTTGGTGAAGTCGTGTTGGTTGGCTCTAATCACCTCCCTGTCTTCCCTATGTTTCAATACGTCTTCTAGGAGGATCTGCTGCATGGCCTTAACAGGCACAGAGGTGAGGCTGACAGACTTGTAGTCCTGAGGGTCCTCCTTTTCATCCTTTTTTCCAGTCACTGGGGACTTTGACTGACTGACACGACTTTACAAATACGATGCAGTCAGGTGCAGACGGTGCTTAGGCTGGTTGGTGGCCTGGCTGCAGAAGGTCAGTGTCCCTTGCTGCCCATAGAGGACATGGTAACACATCCAGTCTCAGGGTCAGGAGTGACCAAAAGGGCTTGAAGGCACCTACAGAAGGACCGTGGGCAGGTACCAGGAGTCTGAGCCCTGCCTCAGCCCAGTTCTGGTGCTGCGTGGGTGCTGCTGTGGGGGCTCACCACCAGCTGCGGGCAGCGTAGGGACAGGGCTTGGTTCCATGTTGGCAGAGAAGGTGGCTGTTCTGATCCTGGAGACCAGCATCTGTTTTTCCAGTGGGGACTGCAAACACTTGGCTTGTTTGAGTCCTGGGAGCACAGAAAGGGTACACCTTGGTGCTGGGTACGCCACCCCAGAGGAGATGCAGTTGTTTCTTGCGGTAAAGCTGCTCAGGACTTGCATTCAGGGTTCTTTGCAAGCTGGTAGAGAGAATGCTTTGAAAATATGTTTATACACAAAGTAGAATCAGAAGACTGAGCATGTAAAATGCTGGGCCGTGCCCAGTGGAGTGGAATAAAGTCTTCTGCCAAGTGAGGTAACTGCACTGTGTGAAGCACGGGGGTAGCCGAGAGTCCCCAGAGACCCTGGGCACAGGCAGCCTCGTGGTGCCACGCTCAGGGGCCTGCAGTGCTCCTGCACCCTGGGTAAGGTGGGCTGCAGCTCGTGGGAGAAGCACAGAGACACATTCAGAGAAAGAGTTGAAGTGTTGCCCTGAAAAGAGGCCATGGGAGAGTTTGATATGCTGCCTGTAGCACCAGAGCAAATTACTCTACAGGGAAACAAAAGCCAGGGCAGAGGTTTGGAGTAAGGAACCAAGGCTGTATCACCATCCTGATGGTGTGATACGGTTAGAGACAGAGATAAGTCTACCCTGCAGCACAGGGAGCTGTAAGTAAAGCTTTTCATGTCACCTACCTGCCTGATCATACACACAGCATTATCTATGGTTGCATCCTAGTGAAATAATTCTCAACTCTTGCAATAACGTTTATTTTGTGTTGAGAGTTACCTGCAGCACACTCCGAGGCTTCACCTTCCATGGGTGGGTGCTGAGAGCAGCCCACTGCCACCCAGCCGGGCACTCAAGAGAGACGGAGTTTGCCACGTAACATGATGACCTGGAGAAGGAGTTTGTAACACAGGGCACTGGTACAGAAGGGGCATTTCCAGTAACAAGTGTTAGCCAGAGGCTCTTCAGCAGCAGGACTGCAGGGGCTGTATCCAGACCTTGGCACAGGAGGTTCCCAGAGTGGGACAATGCTGCCAAAAGCCACACAGGCTGTAGGTGCTGGTGCTCTGGACTCACCTCCCAGCACAGCACAAGTGGTGAGGGCAGGAAATGTGGTGAGATACAAGACTCCTTATATGCGCTGACAACACGGTAGTGTTGCATGATACACTTTTTGAGAAGGCATGGGCTGCAGCCAGTGTCCCAGGACCACCACCTTTCTCCCCCTCACCGAATGCCTGTGCTGTCTGCCCAGGCAGATCATGGACTGCAGCCCGAGCCAGGGAGATGCAGTTGGGTACATGCGCTCATCAAAGCCTCTGTGTCAGGAAGCAGAGGGCTGAGCATGGGGTGCCCTTAACAGCACGCTCAGAGGCTGCTGCTGGCAGAGCCCAAGGCTTATCTGTGTCAGCGAGGAAGATCTGACATTTCAGAGTCCCACAGCAGCTGCTCCTACACCATGAGCTCGGGGAAAAGAGGCAGCTGCACCTTCTGCTATCACCAAGAGCTGGAAAACACAAGACCTCATCCTGTACTTGTCCACCTTTTAGAGCTGCTCTTAGACCACCAGCTTTGTACTGAACACCCATGGAATGGCTGGGAAAGGGACAGCATGGGATCCAGCATGTGGGATATGGCACAGAGATGGAATCCCAGAAAATAAACAGCTTCTTCTGTCAGCAGCCGGGTGGGACTCAGTGCACAGGCACAACTCTGGGTCCAAGCAGACCCCAAATGCAACACAAGTGGTGCTTGTGGGCAAGCGCAGGTGCTAGGCACTCGCCTCAGGAAGGGTGATGTGGGATGTACACTCTCTGTTGGTGTCTGGGCTGCTCTGTGCCCATGGTGGCAGAGGTGGCCCAAGGAGAAGCATCAGTGCTCGGAGCAGGAGGCAGGAAAGCCAGGAGAGGAGCCTGACAAGCTCGCAGCAAGCTGTCCCTGAACCGGCATGTCCCACCTTGGCTGGGGAGCAACACCATCAGTCATGGCCTTCATCCAGGGCTCCTTGTGCTGGTCGGGGCCATGGTGGGCCCTGCAGATCAGGATCCACACACTGAATTTGGCTCGCTGGTCTGTGCTTGGAGCCCGGCAGATACCTGAGACTTTGCTTGAGATAGCCAGTGCTGCTGAGGCGCTGTGCTGCGGTGGTTTGGGTGATGCATCGTCTCCACCCTGAGCTTTCAGCAGTGTGACTCTAACAGAGGTCTGGGCATCAAGTTCAGCAGGAATCACCCTCACCAAGGGCTGCAGAGAGCAGTTGCGAACTCATGGCCAGAGCGCTGCCCAGTGCACGGGTTGTGGCCACGCTCTGCCCATGGCATTAGCCCTGTCCCTGCCTGTGCTCAGCTGGAGCCAGTTGCTCCTATCCCTGGAGCTCCAGTCCCTAAGCTCTCAGAGTGCCTCAGGAGAAGTGGTGTCACTGTATGGAGAGTCATTGCGCTGGCATGCAGAATCACAGAGGGGTTTGGGTTGGAAGGAACCTTTATAGATCACCTAGTCTGAGCCCCTGCCCTAGGCAGGGACACCTCCCACCAGACTAGGTTGCTCAAAGGCTGGTCCAACCTGGCCTTGAACCCCTCCAGGGATGGGGCAGCCACAGCTGTGTTCTCACTCTAACCATTGCCAGAGTGAAAGCCTCTCCTGCAGCTGCCCATGAAGTCCCCTGCCCATGTCCTGGCCTTCCTGGAGACCAGGCTTCGGTGGAGGCTGAAGGAGCTGGCATGATCCCCACTGTGCTTCCAGGAGTGCTGGGTATGCTGACAGCCCCGTGGTGACTGCCAGCCCAGCCCCTCTGCTCTTCTGTAGAGATCTCCCTCTCATTGTGTAGTGCACTGGAGCATCAGAGCAGCCTCTGCTGGCACAGCCTTCCCTCCAAAGGACAGCAACAGAGGGGGCTTTGGCCAGTCTCCCACCTCCCCACCATCCCATGCTGTGCCATGGGCCACTTAGTGATAGAAAGAGCAAGTGTGAAGGAGGGGGACCCAAAGGAAGAGCGGGAGCTGAGCTGTCCCGTTGATGCTGGGCCCTGCTGCTCCATCACTTGCCCTTGCCAGGGCCTGCAGAGTCTCAGCAAGGTGCCCTGGCAGAAATCTGGACATGGGTAAGGCAGTTTCCAGCTCCAGATGGAGCCCAGCTCATGCACTGCATGTGAGATTCAGAGACACCACCTGCCTCTGCTTCCCTGCAGCGAGACCCCTGCCTTCAGCACTGCGCAGCATCCATCCCCTCCTGGAGCCACAGCAGCCACGTCTGCTTGACGGTGGGCAGGCAGCAGAGCCACCTGCATTTCCCTCCAGAGCCCCCAAGGTCTGCCTGGTCCTTTGGTTCTCTGGGCTTCTGTGGTCATCATCCAAGCTCCTTCCCCATGGGCTGTACCCTGAGGATGAGTGCCTGTGAAGTCTCCTCAGCTCCTTTGCTGGACATGGTTTCCCAGCCCTGCCTCGATGTGCCCGGAAGCAAACTCTGCCAGAGATGGGCAGCTGGGGCTGTCGCCTGTGTCTGCCCCTTCCCCTGCCTTCCCTGGTCCCCTGCACGGTCCCTGCTCTCCTCCCGGCTGCCAGACTGGAGGGACCAGATGGGCTCTGCCTCCGCCTGGCTTCCCGCTCTCGTCTGGGAGACACAGCTTCCTGCTGCTTCCCACTCGCCAGCATTTGCATCACACTTGTTCCCTGACCTTTGGAGAAGGCAGTGCAGGCAGTGAGCTCCGTTCTGCATGCTGGGGCTCTCTGCTCAGTGGCACAGCACTTGTCTGCCATCCCTGCCCCATGCCTGCCCCAGGAGAGGACCCTCCAGCCCCACTGAGGTCCCCCACCCCAGCTGAGCCTGGCACCTGCTTCCCTGGCTCCCACCTCCCCCAGGAGTGTGTGCACCACCATTGAGAGCCTCCTGTTTGGGACTCCCACATCACTGGGGCAGAGCCTGTGTCTATGTGCTGGTTCAGCCTCCCAGGCTGACCTGCTCACACACACGGTGCTGTGCCCACACACCTCTTTGGAGGCTGAGGCTGTGCCAGGACCAGCACAGCCCCACGGTCATTCGGGGTTGTGTACAGAAGCCTCTCATCCATGTGTGGACACAAACATGGGTCCCCTCCATGGGGCTGTCCTGAGGGGCAGAAGGAGGGATGGCTTCCCATTCCTCCTGGGCTCAGAGGTGGGATGGGATCCCTCACTGCCCACACCTCCTGTCCTGGCTGCTGCAGAGACCCCCCAAGCTGGGCACACTTTAGGTTACTCTCCCCTGAGTGATGTCTCCTCTCCCGGCTCTATTTCACACTTGGCTGGCCTCAAGGGGAGCTGCCATATCCAATATCTCAAGAGCTGCTGCTCCTATCGAGCCGCCCTGTGCCTGGGCTGCAGTGAGAAGCAGCTTAGGAGCAGTCTGCCCCACCACAGCTCACAGACCTGGGGAAGGATCTCCCGCTCTGCCCCGCTGGCAGAAGGAGGAGGTGCTGGCCAAAAGGAGGAGGTTCTGCCTCCCCCACCCCACTGAGGTCCATCCCTCATGGTTTAATTGCTCCCTGTGCCGTGCAGTCAGGCTCTGCTTGCCGGACCTCAACCAGGACCCATTGAAGTGCTGTGTTTGCCCTGCAGGGATTTCCAGGGCTGTGAGTTCCGGACCCATCCCACTGCCCTGTGTCTAAGGTCTGGTCCCATCCCTGTCACCCCAGGGCCTGTTTCTCCCCCGTGCAGCTGGGACTTGTTCCTGGTGCCGGGGGGGCTGCAGAGCGTGTCACAGCTCTGAATCGGTGGTGTGAGCGCTGTAGTGCCCAGAAAATGCCCGGAGTCCTGGAGCTGGAGCAACGTGTCAGCTTCATAGGAACAGTGCCAACTTGGCCCTCCAGGCTCATGAACGAAATCTGGGGAGTTTACCTCCATGAGCTAAAAAATACCCAAAGAATTGTAACTAAGCATCTTGTGATCAAAACCAGGCCAAAGGCACAGACAAAGCCTGGACACTGTTTCCCAGCCTCTGAGGTGGCAACACTGATCTGGAAAGTCGCAGGACGACATACCTTGGTGGTGGCAGCTCCCCCAGGAGGGTGGAGGAGGGACACGTAGGAGCAATGGCCAGTGAGGATCACAGGGGATGCTGGAAAGCTGTCCCATGGATGGGGAGAAGAGCCTGGTGAGGTCCTGCTGCCAGCTGGGTGGGTCTGTCTCTCCCAGGTGTGACTGCTGCGGAGTGACTCCGGTTGCCCAAAGATGGGCCCATGGTCAGGCAGGGACAGAGCCCAGGCTGAGGCAGCAGCCTGTTCCTGGAGGGGACACAGCACTCAGGAGAGCTGGCACCTGGGTCCCTGCAGCTGCTGGGCACAGGTCACTGTGTGGCGCAGGCCACCAAGGGCAGCCGAGCCTGCTTTGACGTGTGTCCCTGTGGTGCACTGTGGCTGCTGTGCCACACACGGAGACTGCTGAGCAGAGCGGGGCCAGGGGCACACCAGGCTGGGCAGCAGGGATATGGGGACACAGCAGGGAGGGCCCGGAGCAGGAAGAGGTGTCAGGGCAGGGTCCCTCCTCCTGCTAGAGCTGTGCCAAGGGTACCGCTGTGGGGTGACACACTGCTGTGACCCGGTCCCCTGTGCCATGCCCTGCTGCCCTGCCCCTGCCCACGCCTGCCCAGGGCAGACTGTGTGCCCCAGCAAATGCCCCAGGGTGCTGTGTGTCCGTCCGTCCGTCTGGCCCATGGTAGCGCTGCCTTTCAGCGCTCTGCTCTTGGCCCCGTGGCGGGGTTTCCTCCCGGCCAGCAGTGCTCCCACAGGAAGGGAGAATCTCTGCTCTGGCAAGGTGTTTCCTGGCTCCCCAGATAGGATGCGGAGGCACATCCTGACCCCTGCAGATGTGCACAGACCCCGGAGCTGTGCCTGACACAGACTCCCTGTGATGCTCGGCACCCCGCTACACCCCGAACACACGCAGGACCCTGTAGCCAGGCCCAGGACATCCGTGCATCCCAGGCGGCCGCCTCGGCCCATCTGCAGCAGGACGCAGGGTGCGGAGCGGGGCGGCAGCGGGGACAGGGGTGTCCCCTTCCTGGCAGGAAAGGGGCTGAGCTGGCGGCCGCGGGTTTCCTGTAGGTCCCAGCTCTGCGGGCGCCAGGAGCCGGAGCAGCCTGTGCGGGAGCAGGGGGGTCTGTTCCAGGTAAGGGCAGCGGGGCTGAGCTGCGGGGCCCGCCTGCCCCCGGGCGGTGCGGGGCTGGCGCTGTTCTGCTCCCTGCGGGGGCCATGGGGGTGGGACAGCCCCGGGGAGGGCAGCCCGGTCCCACCTTGGGGCCAGCAGCGCTGGGGCAGCTCCGGGACCTCGCCCCCGGGATCAGCGGGGTGGGGCTGGGCTGGCCGTGGGGTTTTGCGGTGGGCTCGGTGGGGCTGGGCTGGCAGCACAGGGCTGGCCCCCGGACTTCGGCAGCGGCTGGGGACAGTTCGGGCTGTGCCGGGGCTGGGCCGTGGCTGCTGCGGTGCCCCGGGCGAGGGTCCCCGCCGTGCTCCCCCGGGCAGGGCTGCGCTGGGA
>VXBW01003246.1:139297-163774 GCA_013400375.1 Thinocorus orbignyianus | reverse complement strand
CGCTGTGGCTTCCTTTGGGATGTACAGGAGGGTGGCCGTGGCTGTGGTTTGCAGTGGAGTGTCTTGGGGAACAGGGGCCATGGCTTGGATTGGGATATCAGCACTTCAGCAGAGGAACTGTGGTTGGAACTGGGGTGCCTGTGCTGGGTCCGTGATGTGATGTGCTGTGGGGCTGTGGTTGTAGGGGGAGTCTATTTTGGGGGTTAAGGGCTGGGATTTGCAGTGAACAATGTGCTTGGGGTTTGCAGCGACACGTACAGGCCAGGAGGCAGGGGCCATGGTCAGTGGGTTGGGATGTGCTGGGGAACAGGAGCCCTGCTTTCAGTAACACGCAGGCAGAGCATCCATCAGGGGACGGGGACCGTGGCCCCTGTGGTACGGTCCAGGAGCATTAGTCAGGCAGGAGGACCTCTGCTGCAGGCATGGCATTGCCTTTGTGACTTACCTGCTTGCTGCCCTTACATATCTGTGCACAGTTGGATGCATCTAGCCTCAGAGCTTCACACATACCTGTTCATGATGCTCAGCAACCATTTTTCTGCATGCTGTGTTGCCAATGTGTAAGCACAATCTGTGTGGTAAGTCCTCTCCACCCCAGGCTGTCATGGATAATGAGCTGTTCTCTGGGCTTGGAGTGTGCTGGACTGTCCTGTGTACAGGGTTTGAGTGGTTGTGCTCATATTGGGGCCTCAGCTTGCCACTTTGCCTGTCCCTGATGCCTTGGGGAGCTACTGGTAAAGTGACTCTTCCAAAACTAGGTCAAGGAAGCAGGAAACTCCGTAGGTTTGACCACGAGGTACTGGTACCCACGAGTGCCTGCGGGTGTGCGTGAGTTGGGATGCTGGTACGAGGGGAGCAAGGCAGTTACACAAATAGGATTTAACCAGGACCTGGACCTGCTGTTCCTTGCCCTGACATCTGTGGACTGGGATCCTCAGAGCCTTTGGTGATGTAAGGGTTACATCTGTTGGTCGGGCATCTGTGAGAAACAGTCAGACTCGAGGCTGGTGTTGCAGCTGTACCTACAGCAAGGCCTGGCGGGAATGTGCCTCGCTGCGTTGGTGTAGGCGGCGTTCTTCCAGCTGCTATGGGTTTGTGCCAGAGTCCTGGGTCAAAAGGAAAGGAACTGGAGGCCTGGGCTCTTGTATTCTCTTGGCCTGGGTTTCCTGGTGAGCACCTTTGCCTGGGATGTGCTCTTGGTCAGTCAGGGTTGGCCAAGCGATGCTGAAGGTGGAGGTGGCACAAGACCCCATGCTCTGAGAGGGAACTGGAGACCCTGGGACTGGGGACTGCATGGGGTGCAGGCATTGCTTTGTGTGCCTGTGATGAGGCTTGGGGCTCAACTTGCCACGGAACAGTATGGGGACAGGGATGGCTCCTGCTGGGGCATGGTGGGGTCTTTCCCCCTAGGAGCTTTATAGACTTGACTAAAAGCTTCTGTTGTTGTTGTGTCTCGGTAGTGACATGTTGGTAACAGAGACAACACATAACAAGTTTCCATAATTCCTTTTTTACACTAACACTTAAATGTATTGCAAAGTTCTTGTACATTTTGCACCTGCACAGTAGCCCTCTGGAGATTCTGCTGACTCTGCCAGACTGGCAAGATATGTGGCAACAGGGGCTGAGGGCAAAGCCAGCCACAAAGGAGAGTATTACAAGATCCTTTTTCAGCTAATAACCTTTTTTTTTTTTTTTTTTTTCTGCTGTTGTACAGCATGTAACAACTAAATATTCATGAAACACCTAAGTATTCTTAATATTGGTAGGATTATTGTATGAATAATGCACATCTGTACTGTTTGTGTTGTGTACTGCATTGTTCACTTAAACCACTGTTGTGTTCTGGGGGTGCACACAAGCAGACACACGAGCACCCCGCTACAGAATATTCTGCTGAGATTTCCACCAGCTAAAAATTATTACTGCTGCCTCCGCACCCGAGTGCGTAAGTGCACATGCTAATGGTGAGGCACGCGTGTGGAANCCACAGAGCTGGGCTGGGGGCTGGCGGTGGGGTTCGGGTAGAGCTGAGCTCCCCCATGAGAGCTGGGCCACGCATGCAGTGGGGACATGGGAGAGGAGCTGCTCCCGGTGCTGCCCTCGGGATGAGGAGTGTTCCAGGGATGGCCACAGCTGGGAAGTGGCACTGGGAGGGCCAGCAGCACTCCTGGCTCCTGCCCTGCTCTCCCTCCGCACGGGGGGCAGGAAGGGGCTGTGAGGGCAATTGGGACAAGCTGGGAGCAGAGCCTTGGGGCAGGGGAAGGGTCCCCTCCCAGGCAAGAAGGGGGAACGGCCGCCTCTGCCTGCCTCCCTCCCAGCTGTGCTCACTGCCAGCCCGGGAGCTGGGATTTGGTGGTTTGTCCTTGCCACAGCAGTGGGCACACGGGAGCAGGAGCCGCGGGGTGCAGCGGGGGCTCAGCCCCCTCGAGGGGCTGGCAGTGCCGTGGGACAGGAATCCCCTCCACCACGGCAGCCTGGAGCGGGGGGAGGCCGTGCAGCTAAAACGAGTACAAAGAGTAAATTGCCATCCCACTCCTGAATGCAGCTGAGCTGCTGTAACTGTGACAACAGGCAAAAGCTCTGGTTCATGAGAGCCTTGGCTCCCGTTGGCAGCGTGGGAAGGAGAGGCAGCGCTGGCTTTGTGAAGGTCTCCCCAGGATCAGCCCGAACTTTCAGGGCTGGGGTGTCTGTGCTGCTTCCCGCGGCTGGGCTGCCCACCTTGCTCGGAGGAGCGGATGGATGGGATGTTGGTAACACAAGAAGCAGGTCGATCCGGAGACTCTTCTATCATTAAATATTGAACATTCTCTGGCGGCAGCGCCAGCAGCTCAGTGAGTTGGTGACTCTGGATGCCGTGTGCGCTCAGCTGTGACTGCATGGGCGACCTGGGGGGGTAACGGGGCTGTGCAGAGCTGGGGATGGTGCTGGGGGCACCATAAGGCCCAGACCCTCCCTGAGCAGAGCCAAGCCCCTGGGATGTGTGTGCCCCGCAGGCAGCCTCTCCTTGCCCAGAGCCCCCCATGGAAGGGCCAGACAGTGCTCCAGCCCAGCCCCTGCTCTGAGGGGCTGCTCATTTGGGAGGAGCTGCTCCTTTGAGTTGCTCTTTCATGCCAAGGACGATGACTTGTCAAGCTCTGGAACAGCAGAGAGACCTCAGCGGGCAGGGGTGGGTTTGGTGTCTGGCTGGGCCTTGTGGTGCCCTTTGGTTCAGGGCTGCGCGTCTCCCCGAGACGGAACCCATGGGTGCTGGACTGTGTCCTCCCTCCCTACAGCTGCTCCCCCCGGGGATGCGGGGCTCCCTTCCTGGGGAGAGGCTGGCATTCCTGCCTTATTTAAGGAGTGGTTTAGACTTCCAGGTCTGGATTCTTCTGCTTTTTATAGACATCCTCAGGGGAGTATAAAGAATGGCAGGAAACGCGGTGGCCCCGCAAGCGCTTGGCCCTGGACGCTATTGTTCGGCGCTGGCGGAAGCCAGCCGCAGGCAGGACTGCCCAGAGGAACTTCCCCCGACCAGGGCAGGCTCCGCGGGGGCTCAGTCACATCCTTACAGCATCATGTTATGTTTCCTGGCCTTGGTAGAAAGGGACTACAGCTCCCGGCGTGCATGGGGATACAGGACATCGCACGCTGGGGTTCAGGGGCTGTGGGCTGAACCCCCTCCTCCGTGTCTCCTGCTCCTCTGCAGGGTGGCAGGTCCCTGGGGCTGTGACAGGAGCCTGCTGGGACATGATGGCCATACTGCAGCTCACCCTGGCTGTCTGCTCAGCTCCGGCCTGAGTCCCGCAGCCCTGTGCCGAGCCAGGCTGTGCCATGACGGCTGTTTGGCTGCTATGTGGCCAGAGCAGTGGCCGAGCTTGGGCTTGCACAGAGGTGTGCAGCAGAGTCTGTTTCGTGGCACCACAGCCCTTTGCTGGGGCTTGTGGCTGCCCTGTTGCCGGGGCAGGCTTGATGAGACAAGAGGGCATTTCTTGTCTGAAGCAGCTGGAATGGACTCCTTGACAATGCTTGTGAGAGGGACCAAGGGGTGTAAGGGCCCTTGGAGACATCAGGAAGCAGAAATGGGCACATTCCTCCTGTTAGAACCCTGACCACAGGCATCTGTGTGTGTCCCATCTGCCGTATCGTAACCCGATGGACATCCCGCTGTGCAGGGAGGCATTCCACAACCCTCGAGACAGGAGTCTCCAGATGCTTCCCAGCTCCCATTTCTGTCTTGGGGACAGTTTTACTTCCAGTGACTTGTCATTTCTGATCATGTCATGTTTGTTAGACTCCTGGGGACCAGCTGCTGCGGTTACTGCGAGTCTGCAGTCCTTGCCTCTTATCCCAGAAAGGGAAAAAGCTGAACAAGAAGCAGGGAATCTGGACACTCGTGATAAAAGAGTCAGACTTAGGCAAGCAAAAGCGGAAAGGTGAGAATTGCTATTCATGAGCAGGACGACTAACGGCCTCCCTGGAGCTCTCCCTGCCAGCCTGAACAAGGCCCCCCTGGCTCCACAGACAGCAGGATCCTCAGGGACTGCGAGGGCTTGGATCCTGGCGGTGTGCAAGCTGCAGTCTAAATACATCACAGATCATCTGCATAATTTATTCTTCTGTGAAGAGTTTAATTTATCAGGTCCAATAATAAACTCATAAATCTCCTTTGCCTGTTATCAGGGTTGGGAGAAGACGCTCATGTTATAAGCATTTAATTTTTATCTCCTGAGCTCGTTCCCAAGCAGATCAGTGCCTTTGGCGTTGCTGGATGTGTATTTCCATGGTCAGCATTCCACCACCCTCCTCACCTGAGGACAGGAAAGACAGTCCTCGAGAGGCCCAGCTCAGGAGGTTGGGCTGTCCCAGCGGGCCCCTCTGGAGCTGAGGGTGGGATGGAGTGGGAAGCCAGGAGGAAGATCCATCCTGCTGGAAACTGAGCAAGACTGGTGCTTGGAGCCATGCTGCAGTTCAGAGTCGCCCTTGGGAACCCTCTCGCTGCCCTGTCCTTGCCCCAGCGCGTTAGGGACTGGCTGGGGACCTGCTGCCTGTGCCAAGGGTTGGTCCTGCTGGCCACCAGCAGAGCCTGCCTGAGGGGCTACACAGCCTCCCCAGGTAACTTTGGTTGGTGTCCTCAGCCACAGAGACCTCTAGATCTGGCTGGGAACTCTGGTTTCTTGGCCTCAAGGGCTTCCCGTGGTAGCGAATGACACCATCTAGTCACGGGTGATGTGGAAAAGTATTTCCTTCTCTTACTGTGAGATCCCACCACATTTTCCGCTGCCCTCATGTTGTGAGATGAAAGGAGCAGAAGTGTCATCTCCTTTCTGCAGACTGTGCAGGATGTTACAGCCTTTTATCTGTGTCCCTTCCTATTTGCCTCCTCCTAAGGCAGCAATCTCCACTCTTTCCTTTCTCTTCTGATGAGTTTTTCTTACCCTTGGGTCATTTTTATCTCCTGAGTCCCCTTGGTTCTGCATGTCGCCAGGGAGCGCTGGTCCCCAGTCCTGCACCCCTTAGATGTGTGGGGCTGTGCCGGGGTGACGGCTGTGTGGGCATATATTCATCACGTGCTCAGGTGCCCACCTGGCTCCTGGTGCTGCCGGCATTGTCCCAGTGCTCCCATGGTGAGGGACAGCCAGTGCTTGGCTAGAAGGGGACAGCGGTGCTTGGCTAGCCATCGGGGGCTCACAGCTCGGCTCCTGGAGCTCTGCCATGGCTGTCCCTGCAGCCGTCACAGCCTGGGGCCTTGGTGTGCGCTGGGGAAGGCGCCTGTGCTCCAGGTGGCTGTCACACATGTGGGGTTTGGCTAGATGTCCATCTGATGCCCATGCAGAGGCCCAGAGGGCGTGGGGTCAGGCCACCAGCTGTGCTGGTGTGCTTGGGTTATGTGGTGACGTGTAGGTGTAGCCGTGCTGCTCCAGCCCAAACCCACTTTCCTGGGCTGGCACTGGCTGGAGGTGGCGGGTGAGGTGGGAGCGGGAGCTGCTGGAGACGCCTTTGGTGGATGGGGAGCTCTTGCTCTGTGGCACCACTCCTCCTGCCTCTCATCCCAGCTTCCTAACTGCAGCAATCAAGTCTGGCACCTCCTGACAGCCGTGGGGCAGGAGGGCTGGGGGCTGGTTCATGCCCTGGCCTGGCATCAGACCATGCTCTGTGCTGCGGCGAGGAGTTTCAGGTGGTGCACGGGTGGGAGGGAGACTGTGTCAGTGTCCCTGTGCCCCCTGTGCCCAGGGGTGTTGTCCCTCAGCCCTAAGCCCTGCAAGGCTGTGCGTGCCGAGGCTGGATGTCCCTGCAGGCACAGCAGCCCCCTGCCCCCCTGCTGGTCCCACTCAGCCTTGGTGTTCCCGGTGCTCGGTGCTGTTTTATTCGGGTCCTGTGCAAACAGCTGTGGTGGGTTTCCTCTGTTTTCATGACACTGGTGTCCTGTGAGCTTTTCTGGAGAGGGGAGTCAATGGGGCAGTGGCAGCTGTGTCCGGAGCATCGTGCTGCAGCCCCGCTGGGACCTGAGCAGCGTCATTTTACAGAGGCACACAATAGCCACTAAGTTTTCCAGGTGCCTCACAGTGTCTGTGATCCTTCTGCCAGAGGAGGCTGGAGTATATCTTACGAAATGTTTAAAGCCTGGTGGCACCCAGTTGCCCATGTGTCACCCCACCAGCACTCTGCCAAGCCGGGACCCCTGCAGTGGCCCCTTCCCCCAGCACCTTGCACTCGCTGGCACCAGCTGCAGCACAACGGGCGTGCTCCAAGAAATCCCAAGTCATACATTTTTAATTTTCTACAACACAGCAGCCATTTCAGCCACTCACCCAGAAAGGATCTTTAATGAGAAGCAAGGAGAGAGAGCATGCACGTTCCCAGCTTACAGGAGAGCAGAGACGTTACGAATACCCTGTTCTCTTTTCCTGGCTGCCCATAGCTGTTCCTGGATTTAGCCTGGGGAACTTGCTCTGTCATCTTCTGGAGGTGGACACAGCTGGATCCTGGTCCTCTGCTGCTTGTCCCAAACTAGAGGGTCAACCCTGTGGAGGAGCTGACCCTTAACATCACTGGCATTTCAACTCCAGCCTGACCAGGACCCTACCTGGGAGCAGGTGACTCAGGGCAGGAAAGGTGCAGGAGGACCCCCCAAACCCAGGGCAGGAAAGGTGCAGGAGTACCACCTGGATCCATGATGGAAGAGGTGCCTGAGGACCACCCTGACCCATGGTGGCTGCATCCACCTTCTCTGGCACTCAGGCTGGGGCTGTTTCCTTGGGAAGCTGCATTCGCCTTGCTGAGCCATGCTGTGTGGTGAGCGGAGGCAGGGGGCTGCTGGTCCCCCAGCCCACCTGGACAAGGAGCAGAAGGCCTGTGGCTCTCCTGAGGGGCAACAGAGGTGCCAGTCCATGGGGTGAGGATGACTCTGTGCAGGCAGGAGGGCTCAGGCGCAGGGGGGACAGGGACACTCTGCAGTGGGGTGGCAAGTGATGGTGCGAGCCACAGGTGACTTTTTGTTTCTCCTGGTGTCCCACAGGGGCTTTGCTCTGGGGATGCTCTTGTTCCGAGCCACCAGGGCTGGCTCTGCTATCTGCATGGGGCCACGTGGGTGCTGTGCGGTGCTGATGCTGTCCTTGCTCTGTTCTCTGCAGGTTGATGAAGAGGGAGGAGCACTGTGACCCCGTGCCCGTGACAGTCATTTCAGGTGAGTGCTCTTCTGTCCTTCCCCTTCTGCCATCAGAAATGCCCTGGCCCTCCCGAGGGCGGGTGGTGGGGAGACGGCTCAGGCTGATGAAGGTCTCCCCCAGGTCTGGGGGAGCAGGGATGGGGACCCGGCTGTGGGGCTGAGGGCAAGATTCATGGAGAGCTGAAGGCAGCTCCGGGGCTTGTGGGAGCTGGCAGGACTGAGGGTGGAGGGGCCAGAATGCGTTCAGGCGAGCTGCAGGTGATGTGGCAGCTGTTACGGGACAGAGGTGGGTCATTGCTACACCATGTGCTTTGAGAAGGCATCAAGGGGAAAGGTCTCAGGGAGACTGGTGAACCAGGTCTGCCTGGGCCCGTCCAGCTGGATCCAGGGTGCCCTTCCTAATGGATACCTCCAGGCCCAGCTGGCTGGGACCCAGGATCTCTGGGACAAGTACCACTGGTCTTGGAGGTTCCTGGACATCGCGCTGGTGTGGTGGCCTGGCTGCTTGGAGTATTCCTTGTGCAATGGGGCTTTTTCCTGCCCTGCCTGAGGACACCAGAGCTGTTGCAAGTGCTGCCTGTCCCCAGTGCTGGTGTGACTGGTGACTGTCACCTGGGGATGTGCGCCAGGACTGGGTGCTCCATGCAGACCACTCTCAAGTTTTGATGGCTGCTGAGGGCAAACATGCAGCACGTTGTGAGCAGCATTTTCTTTGGCCACAATGAGTCTTTAGGTGCTTGGTGCTGCCTCTGTGGCTGCTGTCAAGGGACAGGGGAGCTCGGTGCCATGGCGTGAGGGTAGCCAGCCCCAGATGCGACCCCCAGAGCCATTGCTGGCAGGTGCCAGAACTCATGTCCCACAAAGGGCATCAGAGCAACGGGGGGTGCCCCTACCCCAGGTTGCCAGGCTGAGGGCAGGGGGGAGGGGCAGAACATGTGTCCTCCCAGGGCAACGGGTGGATGTGGGCAGGTGAGGGACACAACAGCTGTGACTACAGTAGGGCCAGAACCTGGCACCAAGGGAGAGAAGGGCAGCGAGAGCTACGCTGGGGTCAGGGAAGCTTGAGGGACAACATGGGAGAGAAGAGCAGGGAAGCTGTTGTTCACAGCTGGTAGGGAAGCAGCTTGAGCTGCAGGACACACTAGGGAAGGGTAGGAGAGATGTCCTGTGGGGGTGGGAAGTGGTGAGTGACAACCGTCTGCCCGTGATCTGGGGCTGGTCTGTCCCCTGCCAACCTTATGTCCTTTGTTTGGTGGTGGGCACAGTCCCCTGCCCTGTGTCCTGCGCTGCCCTGGCCTCTGCATGGTGCTCTGAACAGCCTTCTCTCCCCCCTCTCCACAGGGGTTTCTTGGTGCCCAGCACAGATCCCAGCCCCTGCCTGGCATGGGGTGGGCTGGTTCCTGTCAGTGGAGCCTCTGGCTGAGCTGTTCCCGCTCCAGGTGTGCACATCTGGGTGTGTTCCCACCTCCTGCTCCCGCGCACCAGTGCGACCAGGGCTAGGACTTGCAGTGCAGCAGGACTCCAGCTCCTGTCCCCGTCCTCAGGCTGTGACCTGCCAACCCCCTTTGCTGCAGATGTTTGTCGTGTCCCACCCCAGGGCACGGACTCCCATGCACCCCATATCACAGAATCATAGAATGGTCAGAGTTGGAAGGGACCTTAAAGATCATGGAGTTCCAACCCCCCTGCCCTGGGCAGGGACACCTCCCACCACACCAGGTGGCTCCAAGCCCCATCCAGCCTGGCCTTGAACCCCTCCAGGGATGGGGCAGCCACAGCTTATCTGGACACCTCTGTGGAGCTGGGGCTCAGGCGGTCCCAGCAGCCCCTTCCCCCTGTGCCCCAGAAGGGCTGAACCATGGCGTGCAGCGAGCTGTGCATGTCAGACTGCAGGGTGAAGGCTTGGAAACCAGAGGATGAAACAAAGGAAGCACAAAATGCTAATGTGCAAGAATAGTGGGTGCTTTTTTCTGGCTTCAGCAGGCTCTTTTCAGAGCCTCATTTCAACCTCATTCCAGGACCCCTGGAATTTGTTGCCACTTCACCTTGTGAATTCCTGGACAATCCAGGCCGCCCGTGCAGGGCTGGCAGCGCTGTGTGGGACGAGCCGTGGGGGCCACGCTGCGTGTTTCCGCGCGGGGGCTGGCTGTGCTGCGGGGGCTGCGCTGCGGGGGCTGTGCTCTGTGTTTCCGTGCAGGGGAGTCACCGTGCCGTGCTGTGCCGAACCGTGCCAGGCAATTTGGGGCTGGGGAGCTGCGGTGTGGTGAGGGGTGCTTCCCCGAAGGGTTGTGCTGTTTGTCTCAGCACTGGCTGCCAGTGTAGGGCAGGTGCAGCCTCGGAATGTGTGTGGTGGGAATGAATGGTGTTTGTGCTGGGCATTGATCCAAACATTTCTCCTGCTGGCTTGTGTGTTCAGCGGAGTCGGTCCTGCCTGCTCTCGGAGCGCATCCATGATGTACAGGGCCCAGATCTGATTGCTGTGGCAGCGTCGTTTCTGAGCACTTGCAGCAGGTCGCTCCACAGAAGATGGTGCTCTGACCTGGTCCTCTTCTTTCAGCTGCAGAACAGCAGATTCTGGTGGCCCCATGGAGCTGGGCTTGGCCAAGGCAATCCCTGTTGCAGGGCTTTGTTCCTGGCCCTGATGGGGAAGGACTGTCCTTCCCTGCTACAGACTGAGCCCAGGTCTGTGGGACACAGGGAGGCTTCTCGATGTCTGTGTGAGGCTGTGGCTGATCCAGGAGCCTGGCTGGGTCCTGCTCTGCTGTGTCCCCACCATAGCTGCCCAGCCGGCTGCTGCCCGGCATCTCTGCCCCAACTCCTGCCTGTGGTGGGTGGGTGGGCAGCAGGAATGGGCAGGGGTACAGGCAGAGGAGGATGCCAGCGAGGCGATTAGCGTCTCAGTCCCAGACAAACAGATGGAGGCAGCGTTATCCTATTACCTCAGGACTAAGCAGGAGCGGCTGAGCGGTGTGTTCGGGCCGGCTGGTCAGCGTGTGTTCTGGGCTCCTACGGCAGCAGGATGTTTTTCTGGGGTGGCAGCCACCCCGATGCCAGCTCTGGATAGTGTCTGCACCAGGCAGCGCTGAGTCCTCAGGAACAGGTCAGATACACAGTCCTGGGCAGGGGCTCAGCATGGCAGCCCTGGGCCCTGCGCACTGCTGCCGTGGCCTGGAGCTTTGTCGGGGGGGAGGGAGTGGGCAGGGTGCCTGCAAAGCTGGGTTGATGGTTCTGAGCCAGAAGATGGTGATGGCACCGTGTTGGTGGTGATGGAGAGGGGGCAGGAGGTCCTGGCAGCAGCAGAGCTGTCCAGGTGGCTTTGCGGATTGTGTAACTCCTGGAGGTCCTCGGGTTTCTTGCTTCTTGCTGTGTTGTGCTCTTGCTAAGCTGGAGCTCGGAGAGTGGAGGAGCCATGTGGGACTGCAGGAGGCAGAGGGTGGTTCTGGGGTGTGTGCAGGATGGCACACGGGGCCAGCCTGGGCCGTGGCATCACCCACACATCCAGGGGCTGCGCCACTGTGGGTCTGCGCCTGCTGCCCACTGTGCAGGGACACTGAGGTGCTTGCTGAGATGAGACTGGGAGGTGCAGGAACCTAATTCTTGGATTTATTTGTTCTTGAGCTGTGCCACCTTCTTGTGCTGTGCCACCTTCCTGGACTGTGCTTACAGTTGTGCCCAGCAGTGGTGTGGGGTGATGAGGGAGCTGATGTGCTTTCTGCCACTTTGTCCATGGTGGAGCTTCTCCAGGGACTGTTCTCATAAGTGTCTGACCCAGGCATGCTCCTCTTCTGCATCGATGGACTGGGAGTGTGTTTGTGGGGTCCTTATGCTCTGCATCCACATGTGGAGCTGACTGGGGCTCAGTGACTTGTGGGACATGAGGAGATGCCAGTCCATCTGGTCACACCTCTGGGCAGAGGTGTCCATGGCCAGTCCGTGGGACTCTGGAAGGGTCTGACTCCCTGCTGTGGTCTAAGAGGTGATTTCCAGCTGCTGTCATGGTGCTGTGGGTGGTGCAGGGCCACCAGCGAGCAGAGGTCTGTCCCTGTCCTCCCTGGTCCTGCTCGGCAGCGTGACCTGCTGACTGGGCAGGCACCAGGCTGCAGTGTGGGTGGGTGCAGGATGGGGACCCCCGTGGAGTGCACAGGGCCTGGCACGTGCTCCATGAGAGCATGTAGCTGTGGTTACCAAGGTGATGGTGTTAAGGGATGTTCCTATGGCTACGCACCGCTCCTGCTCCGAGGTACTGCTGGGGGGGTGTGCGGAGCCCCCAGGATACCCGCCGCCTCCCAGAAAAGCTGTTCTCATTGACACTGTCCCCTGGATCCCGCGCTGGAAACACCGTCCCGGGGTGGTAGAGTTGCCCCATGGGCTGTGGGGTCTGCCAGGCTCTGCTGGGCTGTGCGGACCCAAGGGTCTGGGGCTGGACGAGTCTCCATGCCCGGCACAGAAGGACCTGCAGTTCACAGATACCCCTGTTGGGTCCAACCCCAAGGTGGTCGAGGTCTCACTGCAAGTACTGTGTCCAGTTTTGGGCCCCTTACCACAAAAAAAGCTTCAAGGAGCTGGAGTGTGTCCAGAGAAGGACAACGGAGCTGGTGAGGGGTCTGGACCACAAGTCTTGTGAGGAGAACTTCTAAGGGAGCTGGAGGTGTTCACCCTGGAGGAGGCTGAGGGAAGACCTTCTGGCTCTCTACAACTCCCTGGAAGGAGAGTGTTGCCAGGGGGGGCCGGTCTCTTCTCCCAAGGAACAGGCAATGGGACAAGAGGAAATGGCCTCCAGTTGTGCCAGGGGAGGTTCAGATTGGATATCAGGAAAAATTTTTACACGGAAAGGGTAGTGAAGCCTTGGAATGGGCTGCCCAGGGCAGTGGTTGAGGCACCATCCCTGGAGAGATTCAAAATCTGGGTTGACATAGTGCTGAGGGACAGGGCTTGGTGATGGTTTTTATCAGAGTTAGGCTGATGGTTGGACTGGATGACCTTTAAGGTCCCTTTCAACCTGGACAATTCTATGATTCTGTGACAGGCTTGGAGCAGGCCCTGTGTGGTGACGGGGCTCTGGGGACACTGGAGCAGCAGTGACCGTGTCCCCAGAGCCCTGCATCAGTGGTGTCAGCTGGGATCGACGGGTCCTGCAAGCTTCACATTCTCAGCCACCTCTACCTTTCCCCAGGCTGTGTTCTCCCCTCAGCCAGGTGCACCCTGAGGTGGGGTGCTGTGGGGACAGACTGGGGTACTGTGTGGCCTGTGCTGCACAGGGAGGTGTGAAGGCAGCTTGGGAGGAAGGACTGCGGTCACCCGTGCTTCCCCAGAATCTGGGACAGACAAAGGAGGGGCCTGCAGGGCGGGAGCAACAAGGACTTGTCCTGACTCTGATGGAGAAGAGCCTGGGGGGGCCTGAAACATGGGTCAGTCGGAGAGGGAAGGGAGTGTCGAGGAAGTGGTTCTCCACTCTGGATTTGTACTGGAGACTCAGCTCTTGTACTGGAGTGAGCCCAGGCTGGGAGCCTGGAGGGACTATCCTCGCCTGGGCAGTGCTCCCATGGTGCTGACCGTGGCAGCCACTGGCATCTTACTGCTGCTGTGGGAGCCTGGAGACCAGAGAAGTTCCCCCAGGGTGCAGCCAGGGATGCACAGAGCCCAGGGAGTGAGGCTGGAATGGTCCAAACCCCAAACTGCATGAGTTAGCTGTTCCTGTGCAGACCAGGAGGTGGCTGGCTCAAAGAGTGAGGGGAAGCAGCCAGAGTGCAAGCATCAGACCCCAAGGAAGTGGGCAGACCCCGAAGAAGCGGGCATCGGACAGAAACAGGGATTTAAGAGGCCACACGTATGACCAGGGCTGTGTGTGCGGGATGGTAGGGCTGGGTTACAGGCTTTCCACCCCAGCCCCTCATTCCTGCTCTTGTGTAATTGTTCATTGCCAGTTCTGCTTTACAGGAGCAGCCAGAGCTGTGAGCTGCTGCTGCTAAAAGCCATTGGAACAAAATGGGCTTGTTTTAACCCAGGCTGGCTCCCTGGGCCAGCTGGCAGCAGCATCCACTGCCCACCCAGAGCAAACCCAAGAACACCAGGGCTCATCGGTGTCTCCGTGCATCCAGCAGAGAGGTGGGGGCACCCCTCAGCTCCCCCAGCACACACACACGTGTGGAGGCAGCCACAGTGCGCAGCTGGTGGCGATTCGTGGAGAATCCTGTCTGCAGAGCTCTGGGGCAATAGCCTTTGGCACGGGGGCTCCTGAGAGTGGTCCTCTGCTGTCCTGCAGCCCCTCACCATCTGCCTAAGTCCACTGCTCACCGCTGCAGGAGAGGAATCTGCTGTGTGGCCACCAGAGAGTGCAGTGCCACAAAACCACAGGAGCCAGTTCCCCACCGGGCTGGCCCTGGAGCAGCCCCTCTCTGCCAGAGCAAAGGCTTTCTGCTCACCCCCACCGCTGTCCCAGCTGGAGACAGCTCTTCAGGTCAACAGGACAGAGGGTGGCAATCCCTGCCCCAAAGCATGCACCCTTCTTGTGGGTCACAGCCCTGCACGGACTCCTGGCTGTCCACCTCCTGCAGGGTCCTGCGTGCCCCCAGCTCCAGGACACAGCCATGACACCTGCCCCATCCCCCATGAGGAATGCAGGACTGCCCCCCTCACAGGAAGGAGCCAGGGCCCTCAAAGGTGGCCTGATGGGCAGCAGAGCTCCCTGCCAGCCTGAGCAGGGCAGAGCAAGAGCAACAGCCCCAGCCAGACCCCCCAGCCCCCATAGTGGGGGAGCAGGACCCACGGCTGCCCCCAGGCAGGAGCACAGGCCAGCAAACCCTCTCTGTGTCCACAGCCCCCACGCAGGGTATAGGGCTACCTGGTGCCAGGCACTGGCCACACAGCGCTGAGGGTGGCTTGGGGCAGCACGGCCACTGCCAGGCTCAGCCCTGCCTGCTGCCTGGCCATGTCCCCCCTTCCCTAGGCAAGCTGGGCAGGGCAGAGAGTGGCCTGGTGGCCAGGACAGCACGTGTGGAGGCTGCATGACACAGGCTTCGCAGTGGCAACGCTGGGACACAGCGATGCGGTCCTTGTCCTGCTGCTCCTCCCCGGGGTTGGCACTGCTCTGCTGTCACCCGAGGAGAGCCTAGCGCTGGCCAGGCTTGTTCCCCGGAGCTGTGTGTCACAGGACTTGCCCTTTAGCCATCCGCACATCCCCAGTGGCCCACTAACCCTGGCCCGTGGGCAGAGAGGGACAATCAATCGTCAGGAGAATTACCCGCCAGGCACTGTAGGACACTGCGGCCATGGCCAGGCTGATCAATGAGCTCTGCTCTCCCACTCCTCGTTTGCTCTGTGCATTCTGACGTGGTCTGGGGCCACAGTCAGTGCCCCTGCCCACATGGGTCGGCTCTGGAGGACACGGGCAGTGGTGGCAAAGGACAAGGCTGGGCTGGTACAGACCGCTTTGTGCTCCCCGTCACGTGGGGCTGGGATGGAGCCATGGCAAACAGCGGGGCCGACTGACCTGCTTGTGCCCAGATAAGCAGTGAGGACAGCTCCAGCACCGTGGGGCCCTGGCTCTGGGCACCGAGCTGGCAAGGCACCAAGGACCAGCCCTGGGTCAGGGGGGAGCTGGCCCATGGGAGCCCCAGGCTGCGGACACCCCACACAGGGCAGCTCAGTCCCCGCGGTGCAGGCAGAGCCACGCAGTCCCTCCCGCTCCCTGTCCCCCCCGCGGAGGCCACCGTGCCTTCCACAGTGCTTGCAACCATCGACCGTGCGTTCCAGCTGCAGCTGCAGCCGCCCCTGGTAAATCAGTAACGTCTGGCCTGTGGGAGAGGACGCTCTGCTTGTCCCATGGGCATTGCCAGCCAAGCGAAAGCGGAGGCTCCCCGCTCCTTCGAGGTGAGGACTTGGCGCTGTGCAGCTGCGTGGGAAGGCTGGGGGCTCGGGCAGGGCTGCTAAGTGTGACCCAGGGCTCGCTGCTCCTGGGAGGACGCAGGGGTGACGAGGAGGGTGCACAGCACCCGCACGCAGAGCTGTGGCCAGAATGGGTGCTGTCGAGGAGCAGAGCTGGGGGTGCTGTGGGAACTGCTGGAGGTGCGGGGGCTGGTCTTAGCCTGGGCTCTGCATCATGCCTGAGGCTCTGGCAGAGCAGGGTGGGTGCCAGTGCGGATGGGTGGACGCGCTGCCCTCTCCCCGGTGCAGCCGCCGGGGCGCTGATCCGGAGCAAGTCAGGTGAAGTCTGTCCTGGCCGGTGCTTTCACAAGCAGCGCAGCAGCGGTGGTACCCCAACAGTGCTTTCTGCTGCCACCATGACAGCCCCAGTGATCCTGGTGGTGACAGCCCCACGTGCTGCTCTTTGCACCCACCCTGGCAGAGACACCCCAGTAGGGGCCAGATCTTCCCTTGCCCCCCACTCATGAGGCTGCTGTGTCCATCCACAGCCCCGGTGTGGTGTGAGGAGCCTTGGAGCATGGGCACTTGCTGCGGTGGTTCCCTGCCTGCCGTGGGGAGAGCTGGGAGGGGTGTGCTTCTCCCACACCTCAGCACAACCCAGGTACCTGCTCCCCGCTGAGTTGGTGCTGCAGGAGCTGTTGCTCCTGGCTGTCTCTCCTGGGAGAGCAGGACTCGTGCTAGAGCAGCTCCTGCAGGCGCTGGTTCCCATCCCGAAGCGCCCTTGCAGGGCAGGCACACCTGGGAGTGCCGTGAGCCAGATGTTCCCATGCTGGTGTGTCTCCAAAGAGCCTGTTCCTCAGAGGGCTGGGTCTTTCTGGAGTCACAGAGTCACTGGGCAAGTGAGCAGAGAGGTGAAGCCAGAGGCAGGGCACAGCAGCAAGCAGGGCTGGAAAGGGGAGGGAATTTAACCCTGGTCCAGGCAGGGAAAACTGCCAGCAGTGGGCAGGCTGATTGCTGGCTGTAGTAATTGGTGCTCGGAGGTCTCTGCAAGACAGTGTGGCTGGGTACAGGTTAGCCCCCCTGGCTTGTGGCCACGATGGCTGGGTGGCCAGCAGCCCCCACAGAGGAGGGTGCAGGTGGTGTGCAGCTGCTTTGCTGAGACTTGTAACATCTCCCTTAACTCTGGGAAGATTGTTGCTGTTGCAGTTCTACCATCAGCGGCTGTTGTCCCTTTGCGATGCTCCCCAGCAGACTGTCAGTGTCTGTGGGACTGCGGCTGGGGTGGGAGCTGAGACCTGCCTGAGATGCCCATGCTGGATGACAAGGGTTTTGTACCGTGGAAAGGCAAGAGCCACGCACAGGACTCCTTTGGAAGTGTGTTCTTTTGTTTCTCTATGAATCCAGCCTCAGTCCCTGTGACCGAGACCCCCTCCTGAGTCCATCAGTCCCTCCAAGTATGTCCCTGGGGAAAGGGGGAGACCATGGAAGAGGCACTTGCTTAGCCTGCAAAGTGAAGTCTGAGTGTGGATCAAGTTGCTGCCTGTGGAATGTATATAAATACTTACATAAACAAAGGAGGGGAGCAGAGCCGCGCAGGCTAACAGACAATGCTGACGCAAGAGCAGGGTAAACTAGCCGTGAATGTGTGGGCTAGAAATTAGGCCATTTCTAACCATCACAGCAAAGATGGGGCTGAAATGGCTTTCCAGGAAGGGGAGAGTGAGCAAGAGGAGACCAGGAGTCAGGAGTTTGGGAAAGGGATTTTGGAGGTGGCACTGGGGGTGCCGGCAGCCCTATCTGTGAGGATGGAGGGACAACACTCCCACAGCCTGGTGCTGGCTCAGCACAGTCCTGGGCTCTCCTGCCGGGCTGCAGGACCTGGTGTCAATGCTAACAACAACCACAGGCCTTTTCACCCCTCTCTGGGCTCCTGTTGGCTGCGGCACATTCCCTCCTGCCAGGGAGGTGCCAGCTTGCCCGGTCTCAGGAGCAGTTCCAGCTGGCAGCCTTGCTGCCTTGGTTTCTTCTTCCTGCCCTTACCGTGCCCTGGGGGTGCTTGTCTTCTTTGGATCTCACCTCTTGCACCTTTCCAGGTCCCACCGCCTCAGTGTGAGCACTGCACATTTCCTGGGATCCTCCCAACCAGATGAAGGGTAATTCAGTGACACTGGGTGGTGGCCATGGTTCTGCAGAACCCAGGGGGGACCTGGAGCCCCACTGGGGAGCTCTGACAATGCCAGAGCAGTGTTCAGCCCATGGTGTGGGATGATCCCGTGGCAGGGCTGCCTTTGGTGGAGGGGTTTGTGAGGGACAGCTGGGAAGGTGGCTTAGGCTCTGTAACACCAGGAACGGGGGAAAGTGGGGCAGGACAGCTGGGAAACCTGTTTCTCACAGCATAAGAGGTAAAGGTCGCTGGACTTCCCACCCTCTTGTGAGGGCTATGGCAGAGAGTTCGGAAATCCAAACAAACTGCTCTGCTCTGGGTTTCACCTATCGATGCTCCTGGTGGCATGTGCAGGGAACTCCACTAGACTAGTGAGGTTTGACTTTCTTTGATGGAAGCATTACTGATTTGTTCCTGTCACTATAAAATCTTCTTGAAAGATTTTATAACTTGCTTTGATGATTTTTTAATCCATTTTTCCTGGTGTTAGAATAAGACTCATTGGATTATAATTTCTAAGATACCCAACTTGTATCTTTTCTCAAGATAAGTGATTTTTTTTTTGCTCAGCTGAGCAGTTGATTTAATAAGAGAAAATGAATGTGAATGACTGTGCAAGTCTGTAATGGACTTCGGGGGTGGGGGGTGGCCACTGCATGTTTTCAGCCATTCACAGTTGTGTCTTAAACATTATTGGGAACTAATGAGGTACCAGAAGATTGGGGAAAAAAAGCAAGAATAATCCTGATGATTACTCTCTGGAGCATTTAATTTCTCCCCCTAGTGAAATAACAAGAGAGAAAAAAAAAGGAAAGAAATAAAATCAATGAATGGCAGTGTTTGAACAGGCGGCAGACCGCGGGCACAGGCTCCGATGGGTGCCACTCCCAGGCTGGTGGAGGGAGATTTATCCCCGAGAGGCCATGAGCTAGAGCTGCCTTTGCCCACTGGGGCACCCCTGGCTGCAGGGCTGGTTTCTGGGTAGATCCTTGGGGGTGTTGGTGAATGAGAAGCTCAACATGAGTTGGAAGCATGTGCTGGCAGCCCGGAAAGCCCCCACCGCCTGGGCTGCATCAAAATAAGTGTGGCCAGCAAGGCAAGGGGGGAGGAATTCTGCCCCTCTGCTCCGCTCTGGTGAGAGCCCTCCTGGAGTCCTGCATCCAGTTTTGGGGCCACCAATGTCAGAAAGACATGGAGCTGTTGGAATGAGTTTGGGGAGGGGTGCACAGAGATGCTGGGAGGGCTGGAGCCCCTGTGCTGTGAAGACAGGCTGAGAGAGTTGGCGGGGTTTAGCCTGGAGAAGAGAAGGCTTCGGGGAGAACTTGCAGCCCCTTCTAGTCCCTAAAGAGGCTCCAGGAAAGCTGGAGGAGACTCTTGATGAAGGTNCACCCCTGGCTGCAGGGCTGGTTTCTGGGTAGATCCTTGGGGGTGTTGGTGAATGAGAAGCTCAACATGAGTTGGAAGCATGTGCTGGCAGCCCAGAAAGCCCCCACCGCCTGGGCTGCATCAAAATAAGTGTGGCCAGCAAGGCAAGGGGGGAGGAATTCTCCCCCTCTGCTCCGATCTGGTGAGAGCCCTCCTGGAGTCCTGCATCCAGTTTTGGGGCCACCAATGTCAGAAAGTCATGGAGCTGTTGGAATGAGTTTGGGGAGGGGTGCACAGAGATGCTGGGAGGGCTGGAGCCCCTGTGCTGTGAAGACAGGCTGAGAGAGTTGGCGGGGTTTAGCCTGGAGAAGAGAAGGCTTCGGGGAGAACTTGCAGCCCCTTCTAGTCCCTAAAGAGGCTCCAGGAAAGCTGGAGGAGACTCTTGATGAAGGTGGGGAGCCATAGGAGGAAGGGGAAGGGTTTGACACTGAAAGAGGGGAGATTGAGATGAGATGTGGGGAAGAGCTTCTTTTCTGTGAGGGTGGTGAGAGCCTGGCCCAGGTTGCCCTGAGAAGCTGTGGCTGCCCCATCCCTGGAGGGGTTCAAGGCCAGGCTGGATGGGGCTTGGAGCCACCTGGTGTGGTGGGAGGTGTCCCTGCCCAAGGCAGGGGGTTTGGAACTCGATCTTTAAGGTCCCTTCTCACCCAACCATTCTGTGACTCTATGATCCTGCCCTGTGCAGTTTGTCACCATGGGGTGGTACAGGAGAGTGGCTGAGCTGTGCTGGCTGAGCAACGTGAAGGGGCAGTTGTGGTGTTGCTTGTGTTTAGATCCCTGTGTGTTGGAAGGAGAAGGCAGTGGATGGAAGCCCCTCCATGGCAGAGCACGTTCAGGGGAAAGCTGGAGTCTTGTAGGGGTCTTGTGCGGAACGGCACCTGCTGCCAGCAAGGCACAACTATGGCTGTGGAGAGATGGTGGGCAGAGCTCAGCATCCTTCCCCAACGCCTTCAGGCAGATGGGTCCATGTCCAAAACATTCCTGGGTGCTGTGCTGAGGGGTCCTGGCTGGCCCTGTGAAGGGGCAGGGTCTGGAGCCTGCTCCAGCTCCAGGAGCTCTCCTACCCTGCTGCAGCCATGGTGGACACAGGCATGTGGCTCCCTTGTCCCATCTGCCCAGGCCTGCCCACCTCTGCTGGGTGTGTGCCCACAGGCTGCAGTCACACCATGTGTCACTTGTATTCCCCATGATTTATCTCCTTGCTACATGCATTTTTTTCAAGCAGAACTTTGTGTTCTTCCTGCTCTTGTTTCTAATCTCTTTAGGGCCTTTTCACTCGCCTCCTTGCAGTTTCACGCTGCATTTCATTAAGGTGCTGGTTGATTCCTTCTTCCAAGTCGCTAATAAAAATCAGTCCCAGGCTCAGCCTGGAACCGGTGGCAGTGGCTGAACAGCAGTGGTGACAACTGGTTTGGCATCCAGCTGTTGGCTGCTTTCAGGCCTGATTGAGAGGCCGGCAGAGCCAGTCCCCAAACCGCCGTGTCCCACGGCATCTGCCAGCCCCGGGGAGCCATCCCAGGCCGAGGAATCCCAAATGGCCCTTCTTTGGCCCATCTCCCAGCCTGGCTGGGCACCTGCACAGCATCTCCATACAAACCCAGCTCCCCTCGGCCCCAGGCACCATCTCTTGAGCTTCCAAGGCCATGCCTGGACCATGGCAGGTCCTGCTGAGGGCCCTTGTCCTGACCCCGGCCCCTCACCGCATGGTGCTGGGCATTCCTCCCATGCTGTGCCTCCTGGCCATGCCCATGTCTCAGCCCCCATGAGAGGACAGGCCATTCTCCCTGGGTGCTGGGCCACTCTCGCTGGTCCCCAGGACCTTGGTGCTGCTGGGTCAGGGCCGGGAGGGGCCCCATGGCCCCATACTCATGTGACTGCAGGTTTCTTCTTGGCCTTGAGCCATTCAGTGTGACTGTTATGGGCAGGACATGGCTGCTGGCTGCCCAGCTTGGACTCTCCAAGCTCCCTGTTCTGTCGGACAGGTATTTTTGCTGTTGTCCCTATTCCAGTTAGTATAGAGTTCATTTTCTTCCTAGCAGCTGCTGTGGTTTGGACTTGGTATGAGAATAAGGAAGAAGTTCTTTACTGTGAGGGTGGTGAGGCACTGGAACAGGTTGCCCCGAGAAGCTGTGGCTGCCCCATCCCTGGAAGTGTTTAAGGCCAGGTTGGATGGGGCTTTGAGCAACCTGCTCTAGGGAGAGGTGTCCCTGCCCATGGCAGGGGGGTTGGAACTTGATGATCTCTAAGGTCCCTTCCAACTCTAACCATTCTATGATTCTACGATTCTATAATAATGTTGAAAACACATTGTTTTAGTTGTTGCTAAGTAATGTTTATAGTAAGTCAGGGACTTTTTCAGCTTCTCCTGGAAGCTGAGAGGGAGCACAGACAAGGCAAGCTGGCTAAAGGAATACTCCGTACCATAGACTTTGTGTTCCATGTATAAATGGAGGTTGGCCTGGGGAGGCAGGAATCCATGATTGCTGCTTGGGGTGGGCTGGGCAACCAGCCATTGGGTGGTGGCAGCAAGTTGTGTTGCATCACTTTTTTTTGAATATTCTTTTACCGTTGCTCTTTATTATTTTTCTTTTCCATTACTGTTCTATTCAGCTATCTTTATCTCAACCCACAAGGTTTTCCCCTCTCCCTTTCCTTTTTCTCCCTTTTCTGCCTATCCTACTGGGGGGAAACGAGTGGGTGGCTGTGTGGCCCTAGGTGCTGGCTGGGATTGACAGCAGTCTTCCTGACAACTCTTACTCCTTTGTCCTTTGTTCTGTGAGAGCTCAGATCCTTGGCTGTCGGTGACTCATGGCCACTTCATCCACTTGTTCCCCTCACCAGCCCCACCTCATCCCTGGTGTCTCTGACTCAAAGCTGCAGAACCCAGCCTGTTTCCCGCACCCTTGCTTTTGCCAGGTGGCCCTTCTGCTTCAAAGCCTGCATCCCTTCACCTGGGACCTGTGAGATGTTTGGCCCCAGCATGTGCTCTGCAGAGCTGCAGGTTTCATGTGCCTCTACCTGGGGCCGGGACAGACACAGGATGGGGATTGCTGGGTGCTCCGAGGAGCTGGAGGCTTTCCGGCATCTCCAATCTCCTCTCCTCTTGACTCCCTGCCTAGCTAGAGAGCTGGTCTTAGACCCCAGGGAGACCAGCAAGAGAGCTGCTGCAAGACAGGCACCCCGGAAAGGCAAGTTTTGGGCTTGCTGTGCTGCTGGGCAAGGATGTTTTGTTGTACCTTAAAAAGGGACTGGCTGGGGATGTCTGAAACTGTCATGGCATTGTGTTCTCCTGTCCACGCACAAAGGCTTGTCCCATGCCAGGGTGACACTGCAGGAGCAGGGGTGATGAGGGTCCAGGGTGCAAGGGAAGCTAGAGACTCCCTGCTCCTTGCCTCTGTGGAGTGGCAGCAGCTGGACAGGACCTGCAGCTCTCCAGCGTGAGGCTCCAGGTGTGGTTCAAAGGAAAGGAGGAGCCCAGAGACCTGCCATGTGCTCCTGGGATGATCTCATTGTTTGTCATGATTGAGCCATTATTTCTGCCTTGGGACTACAGCCTCAGACCTGCAGCGCTCCTGCTCCAGGACCCGTTAGACTCCCCCTGTGACCCCAAACAGAATTCCAAGTCTCTGGGTGCGTCCTTCCCCGCCTACCTGTGCCGCAGGTGTATGGCGGGGAGAGTTGCCGGGGGCCGGGTGCCCAGGCAGAGCCAGGCTCTGGCTGATGCCTGCCTTGTGCTGTCCCTCAGCCCAGGGTGGGAGGGCTGAGGGAAGAGCCATTAGTCATTTCCTGGACAGATCCAGGGCATACCGTAAATCTCTCCAGCTCTCGGTGGTTTGGGGGCTATTTCTGTTTGAGGATTGTCACGTAGATTAAAGCCTTGAATCCCAGCCAGTGACGGACTGGACACGGTCCCATGCACAGTCCTGCAGGGCTCAGCCCAGTGTCCCATCTGCTCCTGGCAGGGCAGTCACCAGCCTGTCCCTGCCCGGGAGCATGGGCTTGACCTGCTGGGTAGGCAGGGTCCTCCTGGCCTTAATTAGCCCTCGCTGGCAGGGGGATGGGCAGAAATAGCAGCCCGTGGTGGCTGCCGCTAGTGTCTCTGCTCTGTGCTGGAGCTGATGGTGTTGCCTGTCACCACACGCTGTATGTGCACGTGGCTTCTGACTCAGCTTCTCCTGGAGGGTGGAAAAGCGGGTCAGCCCTCCTCCCACTCCCAAAACTTTGGCACAAGGGCACAATTGCATCCTGTTGTCCAAATTCGAGCCAGTTCGGGAACCCCCTGGCAGGCAGCCCCAGCTCCTTGCCTGGTGGGCTGTGGAGGTGCTGCTGGGGCCAGCAGCCCAGGGCTAGCCTCGGGTGGGCACAGACAGACGCTCGCCGGTGGCCGGCTCTGAGCTGGGGGTGTCAGGGACCTCGCAGTGGGCAGCACTCCAGCTACTGCAGGATGAACAGGGCCAGAATCAAGACTTTTCCTGTAAAACCCAGAGACAAGCAGGGTGCTGAGCTCTTCTGAGTCATGCCTGCTTGTTCTGCTAATGTCTACCCTCCTTCATGAGCCCACTGTGGCAGATGGGGAAGAAGCCCTCAAACGCTGGGGCAGATGGAGGAGCATGGTTGCAGATGTGGGACAGGGCCACTGGGACAAACCGCAGGGGCTGGTGGTGGTGTGGAGAGAAGGCAGTTGATTAAAAGCAGAGCAGGCCCCAGAATGTGGGACAACCTGTCCTCTGCCCCAGGGTGCTGTGCCCAGACCCTTTGTGCTGGCTCTGGCGTGTGCCCTGCGTGCTGAGCTCTCCCTGCGGGGGCGGAGGTTCTGGGTGCTGCTGCCCCTGGGATGGGGTCAGCCTGGGGCAGGTCCGTGCTTTGCTGCACCAATGAGGAAGGGTCCCTTCTGGATGGATGGTGGGAGTCATTGCAATGGGGGCTGTGCCCACCACGGGGGCCTGGGAGGGCCAGCAGTGGCAGCTGGCCCTTGCTGGGGTATGGGGGGCACTTGTGGGAACCCCTGCATGGTGTGGGGCTGCTCAGTGAGGTCCCTGACAGACATTCCCATGCAGCAGCGGATGGTCCTCGGCAAGGTCCCTGGAGTGGGTGTGTCTATGTCCCCCTGTGTCCCCCCGCAGGTCCCTGCCATGGGGAACCCTGGGGGAGTCCCTCCGTAAGATTCCTGCACAGTGGGTTGGGGGTTCCAGCAGGGGTAGGGCCCCGAGATGGAGATCTCTGCACGCAACAGTCAGGGGTCCTGTCTGAGGTCCCTGTGGGGGTGGCCTGAGTGGAGGGTAGGGTCCCCACCAGGTCCCCGTGTGCAAGGGTGAGGGTCCTCTGCTGGGGTCCTGTCCGAGGTCCCTGTGGGGGGTGGTCTGGGTGGAGGGTGGGGGTC
>VXBW01003246.1:86007-136325 GCA_013400375.1 Thinocorus orbignyianus | reverse complement strand
CCGGTGGGGCCGGGCTGCGGGAGTGCAGAGCAGCGTGGGCAGGGTGTGCGGGCTGCAGGCTGCTCCCAGCGCGGCGCAGGGGTGCGTGGGCTGTGCGGGTGCCGGTGTGACCACAGTAGGTGCCGGTGTCACCGTGGTGGATGCGGGGTGTCAGGCCCGGGTGCGGCACAGCGGTGTGCGGTGTGATGCGTGATGTACCATGCCACAGAGCCGGTGCTGCGGGCAGGGGGTGCAGGTGGGACCTGCCGGGAGCTCAGGTGTGACACAGGAGAGCACAGGCGTGGTGGTGTGTTGGCCAGGGCGGCTGTGACATGGGGCAGTGTGTGGCACAGAGGGACACAGAGTGGTACAGAGAGTGTCTGGCAGGGCACAGCCAATGGTGGAGGGTGTGGGGGGTTCTGTTAGAGACCAGGGCAGTGCTGGGATGAGAGCTTAGAGATTGAGCCTGGTCAGTGCAGGGGAAAACTTCACTGAAAGGCTGCTCTGACTGGCCCTAATGAAGAGTGCTCGTTTGCAGTGGAGTGCTGGAAGCTGTGGCTCGCCTGGGGATTGGTGGGCTGCAAGGCACAGGGAGCTCATGCTTCTCTGGGACGAAGCATTGTGGGCAGGAGAGAGGGTGTCCCTTGGGGATGAGGGGTAGGGAGAGATGAAGAGATGGAGGCTTGGGGTGAGCAGAGAGTTGCTGGGGCTGGAGGGGGCTAAGGCAAGTGGGAGCTCTCCTCTTTGGTGGGGAAAGATTTCTCTCTTGGAGGCTGGTGTGGGGGGCTGCTGCTTGGTGAGAGGGGTAGCGGCTAGGGCCAGAGAGCTTGCTGGAGGATGGTGGCGCGGGCACACTCGCGGGCACAGCTCTGCAGGCTCAGCTGCCAGGCGTTGGGGAGTGGCAGAGGCAGGCGAGGCAGCACTGCCTTTGCTGTTGAAGAACTGGACAGATGCTGTGCTCTAGCGAGGGCTGACCTTGTGCCGCTGGAAGGGCTTTGCACCCGCGCACTCTGCCCCAGCCCGTTGTGAGCCAGCCTCTCAGGGACAGGGTGCCTGCTCTTTCCCTTTGCTGCTGTATTAGCCCCAGCACATCAGCTCCTCCTCTGCCATCCCTGTGCATGGAGCTGGGTCTCATCCTGCTCCAGCCCTCATCCCAACAGCACAAGGCAGGGTCCAAGGACCCCCGTGGGGGCACTTGCTCTGCTCACTACCATGAAACCCACCTTTCTGCTTTGCTGTTCCTTGGGCACTACTCTGCACCTCCCTGCCCTGTCCTGCCCCTGTTTTGGGAGTGTGCATGGGCTCTGGAGGAAGCAGCGATGCTGGAGTCGGTGTGATGGTATGTTGTGACTCTCCACCCCTTTCCTCCTTACAAATCCTCCGCTGCAACCAGGGGATCATCCTCACCTAGAGTGAAGCAGCTCAGCCTTGCCAGAGCGAAGATCACCCGAGGCAGTGGAGGGAACGGGGGCTTCATGCAAAGCAGAGCATCTTTGCATCTTTAAAGTAGGAATTTCCCTCCCAGATCTCCCTTCCCCAGGGGCAGATGCATATCGGAGAGTGGAAGAGTGGAAACGTTTCTGGTGCAACCTCCAGGGGCTGGGGGTGGGAGAAGGAGCCCCTGGGGGACCTGTGGGCTGCCCAGGGCTGGGGGCTGCTCCCCCCAGACACCGAGGGAGGTGGGCAGGCAGCAGAGGGGCAGCGGGGAACGCCGGGGACGTGGGTGTGGATCAGAGCACGACAGTGCTGGCATCCTGGCAAGCACAGCCTGCGCACTGAGAGCCTGCTTGATGTGCAGAGGAGCTGGCTGCAGCCGCAGCTTGGGGCTCTGGCTCTGCAGCGGGAGCTCGCTGGCTCTCGGGGGGCTGCCTCGCTGCCCCAGCAGCCCTGTCCCCGCTGCTTTCCCTGGGCTGCCACCCTATGGGGCATCCTGCACTGGATCTGCTGGGACCTGCTCCCTGGCAGAGAGAGGCAGGAGGGAAGGGGATGTGGGTGCAGGGGTCCTACGGTGCAGGCTGCCCTGCGGTGTGTGTAGGAGGCAGGATGAGATGGATGCTCTGTCAGACACTCTGCTGCTGGGCGGGGGGAGCAGGACCCCCTGTGCTGCTCCCTGCATGGTGCTCCCGTGCTGTCACCACCCCGCAGCCATGCTCGGGTCCCTCTCAGACCAAGACAGTGCCTGCGGAGGCTGTTGTGTCTATGGCTCAGGTGGGGGCTGGCATCCCAAATAAAACCTGCCTGTTTTACAGACTCCTGTGCTAGCTGAGGAACCTTCACTTAAATAGAGGGAGGCAGGAAAAGCCCAGCTGGCATAACGGTGTGCATCCCTAAGAGCTGCATAGGGTCCTCTGACTGGCCCTGGACTTCCCCAGGCTCCTTTGCATCATCCCTAAGCATCAGCTCCCTGATCCAGGTACTTGCAGTGCTCACTCCTCACTCCTGGAGCAGGCAGCCTTGGTCCCTGCCTGCAGGGTGACATCCAAGCAGGTGGGGACCTGACCAGTGTGGACAGGGAAAAGGGGAAAATGAGCAGTTGAGCCCATCCCATATGGCACTGCCAGGCTTGCTGCTGCTCTCCCGTCTCCCTGCACGCTCTGGGATGTGTCTGAGTTTGCCGGGTTTTGAGGGAGCTCACAGGACAGATGCTTTAGAGTGTGTGTTCCTTGCCTCCTCCCCTCTTCTTGTCTTCACCCAGCTGAGAGCCGTGAGCATCCTTGACCTCAGCTGTAGCAAGAGCTTCCTGAAGATGGGGATTGTCTCTTTTGGGATCTCGAGGCAGCAGGTGGACAGGCAGCTTTTCAGTAACAGTCAGACTCCATCAGCTTCCAGTGTTCCAGAGATCAGGAGTTCAGCTGGGCAAAGTTCAGTTTATTCAAGTTCATGTCTTTTGTCAGGGTTGGAGCCTCCATGTGGGTTTTTAGACTGTCAAGCAGCTGACTTTTCAAGTCAAGTTTCCCAGCTCTTGGAGTTGTCTCCAAGCCCCTTTTAGGTTCCTTTGCAACTCTCCAGCACTGTCTTTATTCATTGAAAGCCTTTGAATTCACTGTTAGTGGTTTCTGTTGTTCTGAGCAAATCTCCACCCCAGGCTGTGACCTTGTCTGTGAAAAGGCAGTCATTTGAGCCACATCACTGTTTACATCCTAATGATGGGCCAGCACTTCCAACTGAACCAGTCTGAGCTACCTGCACCACCTCAGAGCTGAGGGGACAGTTCAGCTGCCCTACACCCTTACAGCAGCTTGAGAAATGGAACCTGGAGCATGGGGGGAGCAGGACACGTCTCCTGCTCCCACAGACATGCGAGATGCTGGGAGGCTGGTGGAGACAGGGCAGAGGAGGAGCCCGTCTGTGGTGGAGGAGCCGGGCAGGGCTGTGCGTGGGTGGGAGTGGAGCACATCGGAACCATCAAAAGGAGAGTCCATGGCAGTGCAGAAGTAGCTGATGGTGTTCCCTGCCGTGTAGGTGAAGAGCCTTGCTGCGGACAGGGACAGGCTACAACCCTCTCGGCGTACAGACCCACAGGGTTTGCAAACGGCTGTCCTTTCTGACAGGCGGATCTGCCCCAGGGAGCGACAGGGTTCCCGAAGCCCATGGGCATCAGGCAGCCTTGCAGTGATGGGGGCCATGGACTGTCCTGGGCAGGGACCTGGGCTGTGGGAGATGAGCAGTGCTTGGCACATGCTGCTCCTCTGCTGGATGCTGCCTGGGACCATGGTCAAGAGCTACACGATGCCCTACAGTCTGAAGGGTCCTCTGTCCCACATGGTGCCTGGCAGGCACCCCATTACCAGTTGGGTATCTTTCATGGTGCCCAAAATTTGCTCTCCCCTCTTCACCTCTGTGAGCTCTGTGTGTGGCAGCTGAGGCATTCGAGGCAAGTGTCTGGGGGAAGGAAGAAGGCATAGCATCTTGTTGCTTCAGCTTTGGGCCTTGCCTGCTCTCCCCCTCTCCTTTCCCACTAACGGTTTCTGAATGAGTTACTGGCTGTAAATCAGTGTCCTATCTGTTTGGGGGTTGAGCTCTTTGGGAGGTGCCTGGCTCCGCTGTGGGCTCTGACTGTGATGGGACACCAGCTCCTGCTCCTTCCACCTGGATTGTGGACGATGTGCTGCTGCGAGGAGGTTTTGGAGGACAGTGGGTGCAAGGGAGGTGGCTGGTCTGTGTGGAGCCCTGTGGTGAAGTGAAGTTGGGGAAGTCATGGCGGTGACCCAGCTGGAGGAGGAGGAAGGAGAATTCATGCTGTAGTGGACAACAAGAGTGAAGCAAAGAGACCCTTTGTGAGGCAGGTGCTAATTTGGGAGAGGAGAGAGAAAGCTGTTTGTGTTGGAGGGGCACGGAGCCATGGATGGGCTCCTTGTGGTGGTGCCCCTCAGGAGCGTATGGGCTGGGTCTGGGCAGGGCAGGGCAGCTGGGTGTGCAGAGACATTGGCTGGAGGCACCATCCATCTGTGGGAGGTGTGTGACAGTGGCTGTGAGGTGATGCCAGGAGGACGGGCTCTGCCCCTCAGCGCCAGCGCAGCGGGCACTGCCGAGAGCGAGTCTGTGTGGGTGCAGCCCTGTGGTGACAGCCCTGGTGGCCTCTGGCCAGGTCGCTGGTGCCGAGACTGGCAGGGTCACAGTCCGTAAGGTGGAAGGTGGATTTACAGCCCTGGGGAGAACTGGGTCTCACTGGCAAAGCAGACCATGCTGAAGTGCATGCTGTTAGCCGTGTCGCGGCTGGGCAGCAGGGTCTGCATCCTGTGGAAGGATGTCCATCTGGTGGTGTCCACACAGAGGGTCTAACATACCTTTCCTGTGCCGTGGGAGGGCTCCTCCCCCTCACAGGGCTTTGGGGACATGTTGGGGACCAGCGAGGACATGTCCCACAGCCAAAGGCCTTTGGAGACACGAGACCTGCCACCATATGTGAGGCTGTTTGAGGTCCCCACTGAGGCCAGGGCCTCCCTTCATGGTGGGATGGAGCTACCCATTTCCCTCTGTGGCTGCAGAAAGGGCTTTGCCCTCATCCCGCTTCTCAGTCACCTGATACTTCAGGTTAATATTTCCCGGCTTGTTATCTCCTTAATGCAAATGAAAGAGGAGCCTGAAAACCAGCGCACAATGCATTGATTCTTCTGTTAAGCCAAGGGAAATGAAGAAATAAATTTTCCCATTATCAGAGAGAGATAGGCAAAGTTTTCCTGAACTTCTGCTTAGCCAGGGCTGATGGAGGGAAAGAGGGCTGCTCGGAGATGGCGTGCCTTGCCGTTCCTTTGGGATTTGATGTGAATTCACAAGCCCCTGATCGCCTCTGCAGCCCCTCCTGCGAGCAGTGCCAGCGCTGCAGCCCGGTGAGGCAGGGATGGGGTGGCCACAGTGCCCAGTGCCCATGTGGGCATGGGGGGGAGACCTGGAGCGGTGGGTGGGAGGGGGCTGCGGTGCCTTTGCTGAGGTGGCTCTGGCGGCTGCAGAGGGGACGTGTGACAAGGGACACCGCTTTTGGTCAGGCAGCTTGCAGAAGAGGGCTGCTCCATCTATAAATAAAAGCCTCTTCCCGTAAAACATGCTATCTGCTGTGCTGCTTCCTCTCCACGAAGGAAAAGCAGAGAAAAGGCCGGGGAATGTGGGAAATGCAAGGGGACACATCTCCTCTGAGACAGCGAGTGCCAAAGCCACTTGCTGCATTGTGGTGTGCTGTGTCCCCTGGCGATGGCCAGCCACCCAGGACAGCACGTGAGGTGGTGCCGGGGGTTTGCTCCCTGGAGCATCCGGGAGGGTGGCTGCAGCGCTGTGCTGGCTGGCACGGCTGCAGACCGGCCCCTAGCCCACCCTCGGCAAGGTACATCCATCCCACCGGCCGCTTTCCTGCAGCTATGGAGGGTTTCGTTCCGCATGGCTGCGCGGGTGCCAGTGCTGAGTAACACGGTGCTGGGTGTGGACACCTCGGCAGGCAGAAATGCTGAGCTCACAAAAGCAATTGATAGGAAAAGGATGAATGAAACTGTTCTTAGTGTTTGTTGTGGGTTAAAAATGCAATAGTAAGAAACATAGTGAAAATCTGCTGACTTCTGGGCTTTCTGTAAATTGCTGTCCCACATCCACGTTGCTCCTGGGGTGGCCTCAGGTGCTGGTGGAACAGGAGAGGCTTCCTGGAGCAGTGGTGGCAGAGACCTGGGTCAGCAGCGTGCTCTGGGGGGTCCCGGCTCCCTGCAGGGCCCCCTGCCACCGTCGCTGATGTCGCTGATGTGCAGACGTTGGGTAGCTCTGTCCTGTACACACTGTGAATCAGCACAGGGGACCACTCAGTGGCACAGAGTCCCTCCTCGACATCAGCTGCTGCTGCACAGGGAAATGCAAGGCTGCTGCTGTGTCAGAGGAGGAGGAAGAACAGCCTGGTGGGCAGCGCAGGCTTTGAGCAGCGGTGTGTGATGCTGTAATTACGGCCTGTGAGGTGCTGAGCTGGGGTGGGGGCACAGCCAGCCTGCCCCTCACTCAGCTCTTCAGTGCCTGCCGACAGCCTGGCCAGCAAGTGCTGCTCTCCTTTGGCTCCAGGGACCATCTCCTGCAGGATCCATGCTCGCTGGGAGACCCCTGGGCATTCTGGCTGCCCCGGTGTGTGTCGGTGTGCTGCGGGGCTGAATTTGGAGTGTGACCTTGCTCGAAGGGCTGTGCAAAACTGAGGGGATGTGCAGAGTGAGCAGAATGCGGGGGGACCAAGCAGGGCTGAGCAGACCCTGTGGTGGAGCAGGGCTGCAGACCAGGTCCAAGCCTTTCACTGGTCCCAGTGCAAGCCTGTGGCCGTTGTCCCGTGTCCTGCCCAGCTGTGCCGGGGGACAGCAGTGCCGGGAGCTGGACTTGTCACTGGTGGTGCCAATGTCTGGTGTGGAGCTCCACTTGCCCACTGTCTGTGTGGTGCTGGTGTTTCCCTCTGTGGACCCATCCATGCCGTGGCTGTGGGGCAGGGAATTGATTTGTTTTGACATACTAGGCTCTGCAGGGACTCCCAAGGCAGGGATTGGAGTTTGATAACCTGGGAACCTCCCCTCCTCCTCTAACCCTGGTCTGCGTGAGCTGCTGGTGCAGAGCGGTGCTGGCCCTTGCACGAGGAGGGAGCGTGAGCTGGGCAGAGGAAGGAGGAGATGATCTACAAAGCCCTGGAGGTCCTTCCTAACGCTGGTGGAGGCTGCTCCATGGCAGCTTATCTTCCAGGAAGAGCCATTTCAGCTCAACTTTTGGCTGAGCACTGCTCTGTGGGAGAGGGTGGTGGAGACCCAGGATAAAATTATCCAAAACACCCACAAGATTTGTGAGATTATACTCTGTTTTTTAAGGAGCCAGAAACATGCCCAAGCTAAGGTTTGTGTCTCTGAAGTAGTTATGAATTGTGGTCTGTATCATTAAAACATGCTTGAAAACCAATTCCCAATGTCTTGTGGTGGGAGCGCTTTGGAAGTGAGTCGCAGTCTTGTTTGGGGCTCGGGGGCAGGAAAAGGTGGCGATACAGGAATAATCTCAGGAGAGCACAGAAATGCCTCCAGCTGCCATCAAATCCCTCACTGCCTGCAGTGTGTGCTGGCGCTGAGATCCTGCAAGGTGTCTGCCCAAACCTGGGATACATCCCGTGGGAAAGCACCTTCTGCAGCAGGCAGTGGGCAGCGATGGGCACCCTCTGCAGCGCCAGTTACCACCAGGCTTGTGATTGCAGAGCAGCAAGGCACAGGCTTCTATTCACTTTTACACTGGAAGCAGGGAAAACTTGTTCCAAGGAATCAGGGCTCAGCACATCGCATAAAAAATGTATACGTAGAGAGATAAGAGCCTCCTGCAGAGGAGCGGTGCTTAGGAAGCTGCTAACTCTCAGAGAGCTGGAGCTTATTGAAATAGCTCGGAAAGATCTGGAGGAACGGCAGCGTACAGCTGATGAGACTTCCTCCCGGAGATTTCCAAGGGCCTTTCTTCTCCATTGTGTGCTGGCAACTCTTTTTCTTTTCCCTTTAAATCAGAGCCAGGTTCCCTTTAAATTTAGAGCCAGACCGATGAGCTGCTGTAGGTTAGGATAACATTTTCCCCCGTTAGCTGTCACCTGCAGCAGCTCCCTGTGCTGGGTCAGCGTGCACCAGTGGAACCAGGGAGGAGATGGGCCCCTTTGGCGGTGGCAGCAGCCTGACGTGACCGTGACCTGCCTCCATCGTGGGGGACAGAGGCCTTTCTCCTTGTCTGGGTTGTGTTCTGCTGGATCTGGTGCCAAACAGAGCCCACAGACACCGGCACTGGCAGAAATGGTGACTGCCCATCCCTGCCCCACGTGAAGCCATCACGGGCACTTGTGCTGCCCTGGGGTGGATCCCGTGTTTTATTCCAGCTGTTTGCACTGAGCGAGCCCAGGGATGTGTTGTGAGCTCCTGTCGGCGTGGATGGAGCCTGCGGTTTAAATATACACCCACCCACACCCCGCTCTACTTTGGTCTATGTCTGCTGTTATAAAGCAGGAGAGGAGTAAAAAGCTCAGAATCATGCTCCTGCATTTCATCTCCTCTGAGGTGACTTTTAACTCGGGCAGCAGAAGGGCCTCACTTTGCCACAAAGGCTGAGGAGAGCATGGCCCTGGTCCCCAGCCACCTGCTCCTTCGGGAGGAGGAGGAGGAGGGAACCGGCTGGCGCAGCCTCTGGGTGCAGGCTCCTCTCCTCTGCCTCAGGCTTTGCCTCTCCCTGGTTTCCCAATACCAGGTACATCCTAAAATTCCTTTTTCCCATGGTCTGTTCTGTCTCGGCCAACTGAGCAGTGAATGAAAAGGAGAACTTTATTGCTGCAAAGGGGAGATCTGGAGGTCAGGAGCCGACCCCCGACATGGCCCAAACCTGCGCTGAAAACTTTGATCCTTGGCCAGAGCATCTGCTTTGTGCTGCTGCAAAAACCTCTAGCTGTCAATAGTTGTATTGGATTTTTCACCCCTTTTAGGGGAGAATCAAACCACTTATGCACAAGCTTTGAGATGCTTTTTGATTACAAGCTGCACATTGTTTTTCCATAGGAACCCGGGCTCTTTCAGATCAGATTAATAGTGCTCGATGAATGAGGCAGCTGTTCCGCTTTTTTTTTATCGTTCTTATTCACTGTGCAGCTCATGCTTCTTTGCCGTATGCCGCTGAATGCAGCACCAGCCATGACAGATTTTAAAGTCCCTTTGTAGCTTTTTTTTTCGTCTTGTTTTCCAAACGCGGGCGTTTGAGTGCTCTGTCAGCACCCAGGCGGCGGGGTCCGTGCAGGTTGTGGGGACCCACATCCTCCATGTGAGAGACCCTTGCTTTTCACCCACCCTGCCTCACACCCCGCCGGGGGGGCTTGGGGGTCGGTGTGTGCAATCAGTTCGGGTACTGACCCAACTTGTCACCGTAAATCCGTGCGTTCCCCTCGCCACAGCTGGCTCAGCCCGCAGGTGAGCACATCCAGGGGCTGAGGAGCCTGGTGGAGGCTGAGAAAGCTGGGAAGGACTTGCTTTCCTCCACTCCAGGCACAGAAGGCAGTTCCAGTAGGGTGAGACCCACCAGCTCCGAGATCTCGATGGCCACCAAGAAACAGTTCATTTCAGTAACTACTGATCAAAGTCCCTTTTTACGTCTGTCGCCTGTAGGTGCAAGGGGTATTTTGGTCGCTTACACACTTGGTTTGAATCCAGCACAGGTAGTTTAGAGCAGTTGTATCTAATTTGTCAGTACTCAGAAATACTTCAATATGCTAGATGAATGTATTATTATGCCAGTTTCTACGCTAGTCCACTTTGACTTAAATCACAAGTCAAAACCTACCCATCCTCTCTTAAGTAAGAAATGTGCTATGTCTAAAATATTAGGGTAAAATTGAAAAATTGAATTTATATTTTATGTTATAAATGCTTTAATAGATGCATACAGTTACGGAGTATCTACTTAGGAAAAAGCACTTTTGGTTGTAAAGTCTGTATTAAATTACAAATTAATCTCATGTAATGGTTAAGAATTGATCCGACTCAGCCTTTCTTTAGGAAAATAGCTGTGGAATACCAATGCGAAGCAGGATCAGACTTGATTATTTACATCCAGATTTTCTGCCAGATGATTTATCATGGTTAAAATTGGTGATCACTTTGACTTAAATCAATCCACTTTGCTTTATTATGTGTGTGGAGGGAGGCTCTTGCCTGAAGCAGGAGACTGCGGGTCACTGCGCCGGATCCGGGGCTGCGGCTGATTATTTTGGGGACTGGGGAGTTTGGCTGCCAAGCGTCGTGCAGCATCCTCTGGGACAATGTGGGTGAATTGTTTAATGAGTTGTTTTGAGTAAGTGTGATTTATTTGCATAAAGCTGTTCGGGCTTGATTTAAAGCAGGCCCTGTAAATATGCATGTGTGCGGCAGCGTGGCGGGTTCAGCCCTCTGCTTATCGACAGGGCAGAGCCGCAGCTCTGGAGGGTGCTGCTCTGGAGGGTGCTGCTCTGCAGGCATCACGCCGCCCCCGTGGGCGAAGAGACCTCCTTCTGCAGAGCACACAGCGTGTTTCAGGGTGTTTTGGGCACCCAGGGCAGATTCCTGCCAAGCCCAGTGGCTGTGGTGCATGGGTCAGCTCCTGCAGCTGGGTCTCTCCATGGGGAGGACGGGAGGACCTTGCCATTTGGTGTCACACCAGGGATTCCAGCGTTTTGTCCCCAGAAGCAGGGTGGTTGTGGTGAGGGCTGGTCCCTGGGGCGACGATGCCCGAGCTGGGAGTGCCCAAACCTCCCTCCAGTGCTGGGGCTGCGGAAGGACGGGCTGTTCTTGCCAGTGGGTTCCGTCCCGTCCTGGGGCTTTGGGAGCTGAGGACCAGGCTGGATGGGGCTTGGAGCAACCAGCTCTGATTGGAGGTGTCTCTGCCCAGGGCAGGGGGGTGCAACTAGGTGAGCCTTAAGGTCCCTTCAACTCAAACCCGTCTATGACCATGACCCTTCCTCGAGGTGTCAGGCAGCTCGGGAGGAGCCTGGGAGCCTCTCTTTCTCTGCAGCTCATTCATTCCTTGTCACATTGCTCTGAGGAGGTTTGAACGTGACACTGGCTAATGAGACACATCCCTCCATCCTGTACGTTTGTTCTGAATTTGCATCCTTCCCTTTGCGTGGAGCAGGACCTCCGTGCGGGAAGGGCTCCGGAGGGTCCCTGGCAGCCCATGGGACCGATGCATGGGCAGAGCTGGATGAGCAGGGCGAGGAGAGGGGATGAAGGTGGGTGGGTTGGAGCTCCCACAGCCACGCTGGTGGTCAGTGCTGAGCATCGCAGCTCTTTGTGATGCCCCATTCCTCGTGTTTCACAGGGAGAAGCTGCGATATCAGGGGGGAAGCATTTTCCTGGAGCCAAGTGTTCATGTCTCATTTCTGTTTCCAGTGATGCTGTTCAGCCCCGCAGAGAACTTGTCCATAAAGTGGGGCACTAGCAGTTACCTCACCCTGACGTTCAGGATGTGCCCTTTGCTGTCTGAGGGCAGGCGCCAAAAGGAGCCTTAAGTGTCATCAGGGCAAGAGCTGAGGCGAAGTGTCACGGTCCTGCTTGGAGGTTCGGAGGCAGTGATGGTGGAGGTGTGAAGTGGTGCCGAGAGAAATGGGAAGAGGCTTTACCCGTGATGACTGCACATCTGAGCTAGAACTTTCCTTTCATTAACATGGGTTATGCTTTTGCTCTCCTGACTTCCAGCTGGACACACTCATAAATGTGTTTAACATATAGATGGGACCTGCATTTCATTCTTCCCTCTCACGTTCACTCCAGGGCCTCCAGCACCCCTGGATAATTTGTTGATGTTTCTGTCCATCCCTGTCTGATGCCAGAGCCGGCTTGGTGGCAGGACACACTGGGCATGGCCTGCATGAGGGACCTGGAGTCTCTGCGGGAGCTTCCTCCTGCGGCATTTCTGTGTCCGTACTTAGAAGTATTTTAACCTAATAAATGAACAAGCTTTAATGCCAATTTTTATCTTATTACACTTTGACTTAAATCACTTTTTCTACTTAAAAAGAGAAAGTTGCAAAGTCTCTACTGTCAATCTGTCTGATGGTTGCCACTTTGCTGGTTCCCTGTGCCAGGAGCCAGCTTTTGGGGCTGAAGCTGGTGGAGGCAGAAGGTGACACCACAGCCCCGTGGGATGGACCTGCTGGGAGGGAGGTGGTGATGCCAGTGGTGGGGCTGGAGGCCAGGAGACCGGGTGGCTCCTTGGGGTGTGAGCAGTACGTAACTGCCAGTGGAATGGATGGAGGAAAGCTTAAACAAGGCATGAGGGATATAGTGGACACGTTTTCCTTAGGCTAAATTGTCAAAATGGGTGTTTCTCTTGTCTTTCAGAGCTCCTTCCCCTAAACAGTTGCAAACCTGTAATTGCCAGCGCTTTTGTAGCTGGAGGGTTCAGCCATCAATCCATGCGGGGAGCTGAGGGTCTATTTGCAGCCAGCATGGACAGGGCAGGGTGGGTTTCACAGATCCTCAGGGGGAAAGTGCTGCGAAACACACTGCGCCGGGAGTGTGAAGTCCTGCTTGAGCGTGCGGCGAGGAGCTCGGGAGCATCCACAGGCTTGTACCAGCCACTTAGGGTTTTTTTCGGCAAGAATTCACGTGGGCAGCCCTCCCTCTCTTTCCCTTCCTGTGCTTAGAGGGCAAAGTGAACATAATTGAGCCATAATTCACAGTTACTGGAAAGAAAGCATGGGCCACAGTATGAGAAGCAGTATTGGAGCTTTATATTACAGCTATGTCCAGGGGAGATTATTTTTATTAAAATCTGGGTTGGTGGAAAATTCTGAGATTAGCTTCATTTTTAATGTTTAGTTCTCTGTGGATCAGCCCAAAAAAAAAGCTTCCTGCTGTCTCCAGCTGACGAGCTGCCGGTGTTCCTGCACCCAGCAGCACTGTGACACAACCAGATCAAAAACGTGCCCAGATCGAAATGAATGGCTGAAGTTATCTATCAACATTTCCAAAAAAAGCTGGATGTGAAATCTTAGGTGAAAACCCCGCAAAAATTATTGGACATCTACAGTAAAAACGAGCAGTACTGCAGACCCACAAAACTTCCACCAACTCTATTTGTTTGCAAGGAAAGCTCTCCATGGCAGAGCTGGAAGTAGGAGCAGAGAGAGGGAGCATCACTGCCCGCGGGGATTTGTTATCACACTGCGGGGCCCTCTTTGCTGGTGGCATCCTGTGTCCATGGGATGGACAGACCCTCCCCAGGCGTTGTGTCCCCTCCATCCCGTGGTGACCCAGCCAGGGAGCCAAGGGCTGAGCCCTGCTGATGCCACTGGCATCCTGGCTCCATCCCAGCTGGTGTGGGCACAGGGTGCCCAGTGGCTGCCACTGGGCCAGTGCCCATGGGCAGCAGGACCACCAGCTTCTCGGTGGGGTGCACTCACACCAAGATGTGTGCCCCCGGCAGGCCTGGCAATGAAGGTGGAAGCATCTGCTGGAGCAGTGTCGGCAGCCGTGGGGGCTGTGCGTGCCCTCCCAGTGATGCTTTGGTCCAAGAGGTGCTCTTTTAGTGAAATAGGTGTGAACGATGGACGAGAAGGGGTGCAGCTGGAACATTCCCCTGCCTGACAGCGGTGGGCTCTGGAAGAGCATCCCCCTGGCTGTGGGAGTAACAGGTTGTGTAGGTACAGCTGCGTGGGGCTGTAAGGAGAAGGATGTCCTGAAGGACACCCAGGCCCCACTGCAGGCTGCCAGCAGTGAGCTGGGCAGGGTCTCCACCGGTCCCCACCATGGGGCTGACTAAGAGATCTGCCTATTGTCCTTGCCCATGCCTGGCCAGGGTGGAGACTAACACCCCGACAGTGTGTCAGCACTGTCCTTGGAACCTCTGAGGTGTCTTTCTGGTGGCTCTCAGGAGGAATCAGCAGTTGCACTCATGCCTTCAAGGTGCCACCACCCAGCAGCACCTGGGGACACAGTGCTCCTGGTCACACACTGGGGCCAGGGCTGTGGCTCCAGTCCTGCTCTTGCCTTGCGTGGCTGACACGTGCTCCAGTGTGGCCAGGGCTCCTCAGCACCCACGTGGTGCCTGCAGGGACATCAGGAGCGTCCCTGAATTTTTAAATTAGGTCTGAAACATTTCCTGATGCGCTTTCACACCTGGGGTTCTGCTCTGCTGATGGCCTGGTGCTGGCTGTTGGTGTCTCTGGGTCTGATCTGCTAATGCATTGCTTCTGGGTTTCTCCAAGCCTTCATCTGGAGTGATGGGGACTCTGGGGTTTGCTGCCATTGAACCAGTTCCCTGATCCCACTCATCGTCTGCCAGCGCTGCTCTTGTGGGAGGGAGAGGGAGGTGGCTTCTCCTGCGCAGGGTGCAGCTCACCCCACTGCACAGCCTCAGCTCCCTTGGTGCTGTTCATCTCTCCCTCCCTCTGTTAATTGAAGTGTAATGATAAATTTACGAGGTAACCTTTCACAAAGTACTCGCTGTTGCAGTTCTTTGTTGCCCACATTTTGCAGAGGCTCAGGGTAGTACATCGAGCGTGCTGTTCGTTTTCAGACTGGGGTTTTATCCAGCCCTGGGTGAGGTGACTCATGGTGTTTTCTCCCTGGGTTTTGGAGGAGGGCTGGGACCTGTGCGTGCCGAGAGGGGCTTGGTCTGAGCTCCGCGCCCTGCCGCGCTATTCAGCATCCTCCTCTGGCTGTAAATTGGGGATTTTCTGCCCCCAGCATTTCTCAGCCCTGCAGCTGGAGTTTTTGAATCGTATACCTTAAAAAGGAATATCTAAACAAGGGCTGAAGAAACATAATTGAAATGATTTCTTTCTTAGTGTCCTGCAGGGAGCAAAGGCGGAACAAGAAGTTAACAGAGAAAGGCTTCAGGAGGGAGGCACTGGAGTGCGTGTCGAGCGCAGCTCTGCAGGCAAGTTCTCTGCCTGTGTCAGGAGTTTTTATGCATTTAGTTAGAGAGTATATTTTTAAAAACTTGCCATGTTGTGGATGGGTGCGTGACAGGATGGACTGAACAAGCCAATGTGTCAAGGTCCTCGCAGCAGTGGGTTGAGGTGACATTGAAGGTGAGAGTTTGGCAGGAGGCTGTAATTGCAAATCTGAAGATGTTCAAACTTAGTGTCGCCAAATGTCCCATAGAAGCTGGTTCTTTGGCAGATTCCCTCCTTTTCTTCCCATGTCTCATTGTATCTTGTCCCAGATATTTTTTTTGGCAACATGGACTTTTTTTCTAGAGCCTTGGGCCACTTGTCTGCTGTCTACTTCTTGTCAGAGATGGGCGAGGGTTGTGGAGCACCACTGTCCTTCATTAGATGTACTAATCAACCTGGAAAACACAGGTGAAGGTTCCCCAGGCCGAGGAATGGCTGGTGGGCTTGGGACCCCGTCCGTTTTCTGTAGCTGTACCAGCGGGGTTGGCATCTGAGGGCAGGCAGTACCCCCTGTGCCCAGGCTGTTGTGCAGCCGCAGAGGGCAATGCCAGAAGAGCATGGGGTAGCAAACCCTTGGGAGATGTGTTTCCTCACCATGGCCTGTAGCTGGGATGTGGCAAGAGCTTTGGGGATCAAGCTGTGAGAGAGTTTTAAGTGTGAAAAACCAGTTTGTTCATTAGTTGTGACCGTGGTGCATCTGGGTGTTGGGATGGTGCCTGTGCCTACCTGGGACACGTCATCTGCCCCCTCCTTGGTGGTCCCAGGTCTTCCATGACATTTTTTGTGTCCCCGAGGCCATGGGCCAGCTGGGATGAGCTCTGTGCCTTGGCAGTATGCATTCCCCCTTCCTGGGCTCCTAAATTTGCAGAGGCCCAGGGGATAGGTTCTGAACATGGGGAGTTGTGACTCGTGAGAGAATAGTGTGGTTCTGCTTTGCCCAAATTCCTCTGTTACTCAGAGGAAGCCTGGAGTGAGAACATGAGCTTTGTGCGAGGAAAAGAAAATGTTAAATCCCAGATTATGAAGTCAGCAGTGCAGTTACAAAAGAGGTAACGGAGCACGATTTTAAAATATATCTTGCATTTACATTTTTATTCTTTCAGCTACAGAAAGCTGAGTTTTCTGCCTGCCAGTGTTCTGCATCCGATTTACTCATCTGGAGCTGCGTCTTTCTGATGCAGAAGTCTTGATCTCCAGTTTATACTATTTATTTCCAAATTAGCTTATTCATACACAAAATCTCAAAGCTTGTCACGCTGCCTACCCCTGTTTTGTACTGATGATGGGACCTTGCAGTGTGGAGACGGTGGGTTTAGGCGTTTCTTTGAAGAGAAGCGCAGCAGAACATATAAGCATGTTTGAGGAAAAGCATCTCTCTGATATCATGGATTCTCCTGCTTCATCTCCAGCCAGCTTATTTCTTCCAAAAATCAATGGAATTACTTCATTAACTCATATTTTGCAAACTATGTAGTAAAAAGTTCTTAGCATTGTTTTCAGTTTGGCTTTTGGTTTACTAGCTGTTCATGAAGATTTGGCATGGCATGATGTTACATGCTGTGGGTCCCCAGGGATGGTGCACACCATTGGCTTTGCCTCAGAGCAGTGCTCCTTCCTCAGCCACCCTCAAAATGAAATTTTATTTTTCACTTTGCTGAGTTTGGTCAGTTGGTTTGCCTGTAGGATGAGGACTGAGGCCTGCAGCAACCCCATGATGGTGGCTGGAGGGGGAGGTGGGACTGGCTGGTGGGCTGACAGCTTGTGGTGGCTTGGCCATGGGCAGGGACGGAGCTCATGGCTCTGGTCACACCAGGGGTGGTGGCCAAGGGAGTCCTGTCAGGGAGGGAATGGGAGCGGGATCAATATTGGCGATGTGTGATTTTAGTCCCCACTGACACCTCATGTTTGCTGTCAGTGAAGAGTCAAGCAGTGCTTTGGGATGGGGCTGGGTGCATTGGGTGTCCTGGAGGTTTCTTTGGCGGGGAGGCAGAGCTGATGGCTGGCCCCGTGGCAAATGTGATGAGGGACAGAGGAATGCATTCTTGCTGCTGGCAGCTGAGCCCAAGGGACCAACTAATGCGTCCTGTAGCTCTGCAGCAAGCCCAGCTGGTCATGCTGGGGTATAGATTCATAATTAGTAGAGATACTGGTAGGTATTTGTGGCGGTAGGCAGGTTTTCTCCTGCAGCTGCAGTGTCAGAATGCCAAGTGTCCTTATAAACACATATAAAGACACATTTTCCAGCCTGCAAACGTTCTCATTTGTGTTTCCATTTTCCTGCTTAGAGTTACATTTCAGTATGTGCTTTCTTTCCAGTTAATGTGTTGCATAAAGAAGAGTGTGCAGGAGCGTTGGTACAGTTTCACTAAGAACCATGTTATTTGCCTGTCTTTGTAACTGTACAACAGTGTAGCCAGCTGTTAAAGTAATTGTTGTAATATTTGTTTCACTAATCTTTCCTTCCGTGGATCACTTTGGATTAATTAATAACTATGACCTGTTTTCTGAATTCCTTTCATTCTTTTTGGTACTTTTCTGATACTGGAGACTCCTAACATTGATGCATAGTTTCCAATGCATTTACTTCAGCTGCTCGGTGGTGCGATGCCTTTGCAATGGAGCTCCGAACCCAAGAACCAAAATGGTTAAAAGATCCAGTTTTCCCAGCCTGACTTGTCACCCTCATACTGTTCATCCCAAGTATCCCAAGAAAGCAGCTTGTTTGCTTCCCTGGGCAATTAGAGCATGGTGTACCATCCCTGGCTGTTGGGAAAATGTATTTTCTGATGCTTTTTCCTCTGCTGTCCCTGTGCCTGGGGTTTCAGTGCGGTGCCATCACTGCACTCTAAGGACACATGCACAGCAGCAGGTACGTGGCATTCCTCAGTCCATGGAGTGGCCAAGGAGCAGCTCTGGCCTCCCTCAACACGTGGCACAGTGTGAACTTCATTCCCACCAGGGAGTATTAAGCATCACAGAGCTCTGTGTGGATCTCCTGCCAGCTTGGGTCCTTCTGTGGGTTGACCTGGAAGTGCCCCTCAGCCCTGTTCTCACAATGGGACTGTGGGCGCTGAGCTGCCTTTGCCCGTGGGTAGGGTCCACTGTCCCACCTCCGTCCCAGTGGCTGGAGTGACCCATGGTGGCCCTGCTGGGCTGCAAGTGGCTGTCCTGGCTGTCCTGCAGCTGCATGTGGAGAGCAGCTCTCCCAGGGGGGCTCACTGTATCTCCTCTCGCTGCTGCAAGGACCCCAGGGCTGCAGCAGAATGGAGATGTCCCCATCCTCCAGCATCTCCCCCGGGCACCAGCTGCGTTCTGGTGGCAGAGCCGTTCTAGTCTGTGTGTGCAAGGCGGGGATGCCAGGCTGGACTGGATGAGGGAAACCAGCCAAACAGAAGCTGCTGGGAAAGGAGCAGAAGGGCTCCATGGTATCTTCCGCACAGAGCAGGATGGCTGATCCCAAGCTGGAAAGGCTGGATCCCAGCCTTGGATCAATTTATGAATCCCTGTGGTGCTTACAGAGAGCGTTGGGCTGTGAGTACAGAGTTCTGTCTCCTCTGATCCAGCTCTGGAACCTCTTGCTGCAGGCAAAGTGGGAGGCATGTCCTGTTGCCTTGCCCTTGGAAAAAAAGGGAGTGGAGCACCTGAAAATGCCCCTTCCCTTTGGGGGTGCTGGGCAGGACATGACAGATTATCTCACCTCTGCTGGGGGAATGTCGCTGGGGAGCCTGGATATCCACAAGGCAGTGTAAAGCATGATGGACAATTAGAACCATAGAATTGTCCAGGTTGGAAGGGATCTTTCAGCTCATTGAGTCCAACCATCAACCCAGCACCGACAAACTCAGCTCATTCCTGTGTCCCTCAGCACCACGTCTGCCCGGCTTTGAGATCCCTCCAGGGATGGCGACTCCACCACTGCCCTGGGCAGCCCATTCCAAGGCTTCACAACCCTTTCTGTAAAGGAATTGTTCCCAATCTCCATCCTGAACCTTCCCTGGGGCAACTTGAGGCCGTTTCCTCTTGTCCAGTGGCCTGTTCCTTGGGAGAAGAGCCTGATCCCCCCTGGCTACCCCCTCCTTCCAGAGAGTTGGAGAGAGTGAGAAGGTCTCCCCTCAGCCTCCTTTTTCTCCAGCCTGAACAGTCCCAGCTCTCTCAGAAGTTCTCCAGACCCTTCTCCTTGTGTTTCAGACCCCTTCCCAGCTCCGTTGCCCTTCTCTGGACATGATCCAGCACCTCAATGTCTTTTTTGTGGTGAGGGGCCCAAGACTGGACCCAGCCCTTGAGGTGAGACCTCCCCAGGGCTGATAACAGGGGTTGTGAAGCTGATTCTATCATCCCTCTGTGGTGCTGTGCTCACAGGCTGTGGGGTTCCTTGGGGCACCCAGAAGTGTTGTGCAGGTTGGGGGTGCGGCAGGGTCCTCTCCCCTTGGCTGTTCTCTCCCTGGGGATCACACCTGGAGCAGTGACACTGCTTTGCTTCCAGCCCCTTGTGCAGTGTTGGCTGGGCCCGGCCCCGGTTGTGTCCATTGCTGGGTGTTCTTCGAGCACCAGCAGCTGAAACTGAAGGGTGTTTCTTCCTGCTGCTTGGGATTGTTTATCAAGGCAGGGATTAATCTCGGTGCTCCAAATGAAGCTGAGCTGGATCTGGAAGGGGGTCGTTTCTCTTCCCCATTCTGTGATCTGACAGGGTGTATTTTTCCACGACGTTTCTTGTTCTCTCCTGCCTGCACCTTATTGCTGGTAAACGTATTTCTAATTTGCTGTCTCATGTGTAGGTCATTATCAGGCACTGCAGCGCGTAGTTTCTCTCTGCTGAGTATGTGTGTGTGGGAAGTTTTAAAAAACAGGATTAATTTTTGCTGACTCTCATCTTACTGTCTAGAAACACGTTGTGTTTTGTGGTATAACTCACGGTGATATATACTTGGTGGTGCAACATCCCACTTATTTAGCATGCAAAATTTATTAGTGTCATCTTATTTCCTTTTAATTACTTTGTTGTTTGAATGACCCCAGATGCCATCCAACCTTCACTCAAGTCTGTGCCATTATTTGCTGTTGCTGCTATACGTCTCTTCAGCCCTCAGCTGGTCTGAGGGCAGCATATCCGTGGCAATTTTCATTAATTAAAATCATGCAAAGCAGATGTCGTGAATCAGTGTTAAACAATGACTCTAAAACATGGCATCCAGTCCCTTCCAGGGTCCAGCAATTTTACAGTTCTCTCTAAACAGAACTTCTCTCAGTCCGTTCAAAGTCTCGCTTCTCCTGATGATGCTGGTTTCAACGGAACGGCCTGAATCCGTTTTAGGCTGCAGCTCAGTTCTGCTGGAGACACCGATTCTCTAAATGTGTCCTGACATTCACAGGTCATTGGCATCGTTAAAGGCTTGGTTGATTAATTAAACAGCCAGCTTGCCTAACAAAATCCACTTCCCTGCTCCTGATTGGCTCTTCATTCTTACTGGTTAATCAATGGAAATTCATAGGGTTTTTTTTATACCCATCGTTTTACAAAATTGCCTTCTCTAACGAGCGGCGAGAAATCAGAGCAGAGGAAGCCTCGGGTGGTGACAGGGGAAGGCAGCGAGTGCCCGGGGGCAGAACACACCGGGTCACAGTGTGTGCCATGTGCCACGCGTGTGCGGGACAGGCACCATGTGTGTGCAGGATGGGAACATGTGTGTGCGTGATGGGCAGCCTTGCATGTGCGGGACAGGGGCCACATGTGTGGGACAGGCACCACAAGTGTGAGAGATGGACCACATCCATGCTATGTACTTGGTAGCTGGAATTACAGCACCTGCCTCAGGATGGACTTGTTATCATAAATTATGGATGTCTGTAGCAGTGCAAAATGATGTGTCAAATGTTTTGTTTAGAATCATGGAATCACAGAAGGGTTTGGTTTGAAAGGGACCTTTGCAGAACATCCAGTCCCACTCCCTGCCCTGGGCAGGGGCATCTTCCAAGAGATCAGGTCGCTCAAAGCCCCGTCCAGCTTGGCCTCAAGTTTCATAACAAAAAACTTAGAAATTAGGTAACATGTACTTTAAATATTTTCTTTCCCTGTGTTTGTTAATGTTCGTACTTCTTCTGTTCAAATCCTCCTTTTCTTTCTTGGTGATGTTGATGAAAGCTCTGCATCTTCTCAGAGTTTCAGCAGTGTTCATTTAATTGATGTCCTTCTTTCAGCAAATGTACAGATAGGATTTTTTCATGGCTGGTGACCTTGCTGAGAAGCATGTCTTAACATGAAAAAGTTACAATTTTTATATGTTTTTTAGACTACTTTAGTCTGCTATGTTTCCCCAGATTCTTATTGCATGGAAACTTTCGATTGTTGTCGTTTTTTTCACTGGTTCAGTTTAGAGTTTTTCCTATTTTTTGTGCTGCTGTGACCAAAGTAATTGAATCCTGCCTCGGGGCCTTTGTTTTCTGTGGGAACTGTGATATAAATTTCCAGGTGGGCTCAAAGGAATCTGCAGCATTTAAATGCAGCCGCCTGCATACTCTGCAGTTGCTAATAGAAGAAGAATGCTAATTTTTTAAAACTGGGTAACGTGGAAGTAAGGCAGTCAGTACTGTCCCTCCTAATATTACTTAACTTACTATTAAACTTAGATTATTTGGCACCTTGAAATTCCTTTGTACAGCGGAATTTTTATCAAAAGCATAGTAATACTGTGAAGTTGTTCTGTGTGAACCGGCGGCCGTGGTTGCGTGGGAGCAGCCGAGCTCTGGGGCTGCCGCTGGGAGGCTGCCAGGGCTCCACACGTTGGACAAGTGCTGGCTGAATTGATCACCAGAGGAGTGGTTAATAAATTTATCAACATTGTCTTTTTTTTTTTTTTTTTTTAATTAAAAGCCGCTGAGTGGAGGAGCACGCCTCTTCCAGCCTCCCTCTTGGCTCTGCAGCTGGCACTGCGGGGAGCATCCCCGCTGCCCGGGCTCCTGGGGAGCTCCGTCGCGAGGGGTGGGAAGGCCAAAGGGACAGCTCGGCCAAAGGGCTTGTGCCAGGGCAGAGCCACTGGGATCCCCAGCCACCACCGCCCTGTACCCAAGTCCTTGATGCCAGTGGAGAGCGGGGTCGTGGCAGCCGTGGCACCTTGGCCACTGCGGTGGGGTCCCCGTGGGGCCAGGGGGCTCGGGGCAGAGCCAGGCGAGGAGGCAGCGAGTGGGACGAAGCCGCAAACTGAGCTGAAAGAACTGGGGAAGTTCTGCAGAAGAATGGATCAGCAGGTGAGTGCTGAAGGAAACTGATTTAAAAAAACAAAACAGTGGGTAATTACTGAAGGATTTTTAAGTACGCAGCGGATGAGTAGGTAGTAATAATGTGCATTTTCTTTTCACTCAAAACAGTTATTATATCAGGGAAAGAGATTAGCAAGAAGGAGCTGTTGAAGCCATCTTTAGGAACAGCCTTCGTGCCAATGTGGAGAGCTAATGACCAAGGAACTCGTGTGGGGCATAGTGGTTATACCCCTAGTGGAAACCAGGAAAGTTTATCAGCTGGGAAGTAATTTCTGGTGAGATTTAACCAGAAAGGGATTCTTGTCTAAAGGAGAGTTTGATGGGGTGCTGAGGGCAGGAGAGAAGGCGCCTTGGAGTTTGAAAGTTTGTTCAGAGCATTAATAGTGTGACAAGGAGCACAGTGAGCAGGACAAAGAGTGCGGGGACATCGGTCAGACAGACCCAGGGGTTGGGAGTGTCAGGCAGAGCTGTTGCCCCTGGAGGGGTGAGGACAAGTCCTGGAGGAGTGGGGACAATCTAAGCCCTGGAGGGGTGAGCCAAGGGACGCACACACAGTGATGCCTCCCCAGGGACCCCTCCAGCCGAAATCAGCCGTTGGCTCAGGGGCTCCCCCAGCCAGAGGTGGGTTCCCTGATAACCCCCAGCTGATACCTGTTCCAGGAATCTGTAGTATTGTGTTTTAAATGTGTATCAGCTCTTTGTGCTTGTGCTAAGGGTGAGGAAAGAGGGAGCTGCAGGGAATTAGTGGCCTTTCAGCCTCATCTGGGTCCGTGGAAAGGTGATGGAGCAAATCCCCTTGGAAGCCATGGCCAGGCACATGGGGGACAGAAGGTGATGTGGAATAGCCAGCATGGATCAAACAAGGTAAAATTGTACCCAGCCAACCTAATTGCCTTCTCCTGTGGGGCAGCTGGCTCTGAGCAAGGGGAGCACAGGGAAGGTTGTCAGCCCCCGTGGTGGGGAGGTGTTCAGTGTGGTCTCCCACAGCATCCTGACTGCCAGAGGGGACGGGGATGGTCTGGGCAGGAGGACAGTGAGGAAGGTGCAGAGCTAGCTGGGCCACCAGGATGAAAGGGTGGCGATGGGCCATGCAGAGTCCAGCTGGTGGATGGGTACAAGCCCGTTCTTGGGGGTGGACACGGGGGCTGGTAGCATTTGGTGTCTTCATTGACAGTGACTGGGGTCCCTCGGTGCTGTGGGGCCCAACACTTGCCCACCCCAGCCCTGAGGAGCTCCCTCCCCTGAGCTTTCTTCAGGCCCCTTCCCCTGCCCTGAGCCTGTGATGTGCTGGTGTGGAGCTCCATGGCAAACATGCTGGGTGGTGAGGAAGCACCAATCCTCTGACCTGCTTTGACTCTACTTGTTTCACCTAATGCCCTCCCAAGTTTTGTTTTGGAAAAGGGTTTTTTGCTGGTGGGTAGGAGTTAGTGCAATTTAACAGAAACAGTGCAATTGTAACAAACAAGATGTACGTGCAAATCTTGGAGTCTTAAGTATGAGGGAAGTGGATCCAGCCGCGAAATGAGAGACCGGGAGGCAGAGGGGATGCGGGTTAATGTAAGATGGGAGAAGCTGCAGCTCTGGAAACAAGAGTGGTGGTGCACTGCAAGCCTGGAGTTATCGCTGCCGTTAGAGCCAGGTCTGGGTAGGGTGCTCCTCCTGGGGTAAGCCGGATGCCCGGCGATGCACACCGGGCTGGTCTGTGGCCGTGACTCTGCAGGAGATGGTGCCGGGAGGCCGATTTGGAGCCGATTGCCGGCGCCTGGCAGCATGCTGTGGAGCACGTCAGCCCAGAGCGCCTAATGAAGATGTCCTGTCTGTCACCTTGTCTTGCGGTGTGTGCAGCAGTTCCCAAGGAGATAATACCTGCTTGTCTTTTCCGTGCCAGTTCCGGTTTTGTCGTATTCCCTCTCAGTCTTCTCTTTCCCAGACTGAAGAGTCCTGCCCATTCGGTTGAGCCTCACACGGATGCTGCTCCAGGCCATTGCTCTCTTCTCCCTTGTCTGCTCCTTTCCCACTTCTGCTGTGGCCTTTCCCTTCTGTCCTGTGGGACACCTGCTGAGTATGGCTGTGGTGGGGTGGCAGGGCTGCTGGCCACCGCGGGGCAATAGCCAGCCCAGGCCTTGTCAGTGCATTCCACTTGTGTGGGGTTGATCTGCTGTATCCTATAGCTGCTGGCTCTGTGAGTCCTCCTGCTGGGTTAGGCAGTCGGTTACCAGTTTTACCATGCCAGGGAACTTTGTTGCTGGCTCACGGTTTGCCTCCCTTCTCCAGACCGTCCCAGACCATCCCAGTCCCAGCAGCAGTGCAGCTGCTAGACGAATCCTGTGGGTCTCTGCTGTGAGAACTTCCTGGCTGTCCCACCTCCTCTCCATGGCACGTCTCATGCTCGGCTGTGGTGGGACCCTGCTCTCTCTCCCTGGGCAGCAGAGCTGTTCAGCTGTAGGGAACTACATGCAGCAAGCCCCGAGAGGAGGTTCAGGGGGACCCACTCTGCAACACAAGCATAAAAACCCAATGGACAAGAGTCAGTGTTGATGATGCAAAATGAGGCGCGTTGAAGAGAGAAGCATGAGCTGCTTCAGTGCCTGTGCAACAGCCTAAACAGTCCTCAACACCGGGAAGGCGGGGGTTAATGTAAGATATTTGGGTCATAAAATCCATAAGAGCCTAAAAACTGACCCATAAGTTTTTACATTAACAACCTGATCCATAAAGATCTTATGAATCCATAATATTAATTGCGAAAGATCCATTATGAATCCATAAGATCTCCATGGATCGGTTGTCAGGCTGTGCTAGAAATGCCTGTTCTGCAATATGCTCAGTATAAAAATACAGAAGCAGGAGTAAATATATCACCTCTGTTGACAATTCTTTCAGATGACTACAAGCAGTGGTGAGTTACGAATAAAGATGAGAGCCTGGGTGCCATAAACAAGAGCTGAGGAAGGCCCCACTGGGCCGAACCCGTGTCTGTGTGACCCAGTGTCCGTCCCTGGCAGTGGCCAAAGGGCAGAAGATGCTCTTCAGGGAGTGTGTGGTCTGGCTGCTTTCTGCAGCCCGTTCCCCCCACACTCCTCCTCTTTCAACAACTGCTGGTTTAGGGCTGTTAGAGGCTACATCTCCATCTTCTCTCTTTTTTTTTTTTTGAGTATACACATAGAGCAAATTAGACCTGGGCCCATCGAAATCAATTATCTTTTACTTCATTCACACGCAGAGTTCTGCAGGCAGCAGAGGACTAATGCCAGACCTCGGAAACCAGTGCTGGAGAGGATGTGGGGCTCAGCCCTCTGAAGGGAACGGAGCCGTCCAGGCAGCCTGAACCCAAACTGCCACGTGCTTTAATGGGACGTGCTGATGTGCCACTGGAGGTGGAGGCAAGGGGAGAGCAAACCGAGGTTAGGACAGTATTTTATAGCTGTATGTGACAGCCAGGAGACAGATACTGGAATATTGCCTCTGGCTCTGATTCTGCACTTTAGAAAGTGTATTTAAAATTAAAGAGGGTGCTGAAAAGAGCAACAGGAATGATTTGAGATCTGGAGAAAATGCACAAGCATTTATGAATATCAACCTCTTCTCACCCTAACCCAGACAGGGAGGGGACAGTGTCAAACGCGTGTGACCAGTGTAGCAAGAAACTGAGTACTAAAGAGCTATTCAGTGTCACAGAGAAAGGTGTAACAAGAAATAATGATTGTATCAGAAGTTTAAACAAGGGAAATCACATAAGAACAAAGACATGCCTTTTTTCATTGAGGATGAGTGTTTGCTTGTTGATTTATCCAAGGTGGGAGGAGCGCCGTTTCCATCATGTGGTGTTTTTAGAGTCAAGTTGGATGCTTTTCAGGAAACTGTTAGCCAAGTTCAAGTAATTTCATTCCTTATGGGAGGTAGTGGTTGAAGTTTTTGGGACATTGACATGTTGCTCAGGCACGATGATAAATACTTCAAGGGAGAGTGTCAGGAGGATGGGGCCAGTCTGTTTCCAGTGGTGGCCAGGGAGAGGCCAAGAGGGAGCGGGCCCAAACTGGAGCCTGGGAAGGTCCATGGCAGCGTGAGGAGGAGCTTAGGGGTGAGGGTGGCAGAGCCCTGGCAGAGGCTGCCCAGAGAGGCAGCTTTGGATTTGCTGAATCAGAGGTGGTGCCAAACATGCTACGAAGGCAGCTACAGTATGCTCTTTTCACTGCTTTCTTCCATTCTCTACTCAAACTTGGTTTCATTTGCTTGTTTACCCTGAGAAGTTCTGTGTCTCTTTTGCATGTCTTTGTTAAGACTTGTCTGTCCAACTAGTGTATCAGTGTGGATGAACAGAAGATCTTACTCACTCTTCTCCAGAAACAGCTTTGCTCTACATAGGGCTTTTCATCCCTTGGTAGAGCTAAAGCTTCCCAGGTCCTTGTTTTCCATCAAGTTAGACGCAGGGGTTTTGTGTGGCTGTGGCTGTGGTGTTGCAATGAGCCAAGCAGGAAACATTCCCAGGTTGCTGAAGGTAGTATTCATCTCTTTAACCTCTCTTGGGCTCTTTGGTGGAATCAGCTTGATTTACGGGTCCAGCATTTCTGCATTTCCCTCTGTGCTGCCTTCTCTGCGTGAAGAGTTCAGGGTTGGATGGAACTGGCTGGCGATTTTGCTCTTCAGCAGCCCTTTCCATGCAGGTGGCTAATAATAAAGCTCTTGTAACTCTGTGCAAGGGGGAGGTTTTGCCTGAACCAGTCACTTAGAGTTAATCAGGAGCTGAATCTCTTTAAACATTCATTTCAAGCTGCGTTTGTATCAGAGGCAGCTGCTCCTCTGAAAGCACTGACTGGTGGGACTACAGGATGGGGCTGGTTGTCACTGTCAGTGCTACTGAAGAGTTGTAATAAGGGGGCTCTTGGACGCCTGTTTTTTAAATAGAAGTAGCTGGATGGCTTCCTGTCTCAGGCAGTGGGTTCCGGGGGATGATACAACAGTCAGCAACATCCTTCCAGGCTGGCTCAGAAGCAGCAGCCGTTTTGCTGGAAAACACATAGAGCCAAAATACTTCATTATCTGCAGTGCCGTAACTCTGCAAGAAGGGCTCGTGCTCCAGGCGCTTTCCTGCTGGGACCTGAGAACCTCCCTCTTGCTCTTTATCTTGTTTCCTTTTGGTGGAGGCAGCTTCTCCCAGCGTGGCGGTCAGCACATCGGATGGCAGGGCCAGAGCTTTCCTCAGGAGGTGATCTAAGCCCAGAAATTCCTGTTGTTTTGCCAGCATACACAGCTTGCTCTCTGAGCTGGTCCCGGTTTGCCTTTCACCAGCATCCAGCGCACAGAAGGCTTGTGCTGGTTTCTCCTCTCCACCACTGAAATGCAGGGTGGTGGTTGCTGTGGACCCTGTTAGAGCCCAGCTCCTTCCCTCGACCATGGTCCTGTAGGGAAACAAGCCTCAACGGTGATGTTCAACCTGTCTCACGGTCCCTGGCCCGGGGGGCTGCTGCTGGCCCCCAACCCATGCTGGTGGGGCTGGGGGCTGGGTGGTGGGAGTGCTCTGGGCCACTCCTGGTCACAGCTGCCTTGAGGTCCCTTCTCCCACCTGCAGGTGAGCGAGGCCGGGAGGGTCTTGCAGGATTTCACGTGAGGAGGGGACCAGTGACACCTGCCCCGGGTCACAGCAGGAGCTTGCTGCTGGAATTGCTGCTTGAGAGGGACAGGCTTTTCATGAGTAATCGAGAAGAAAAAAATACATATTTGGAGAAACCCCAACATAATCTTTTCAGGAGAGGTGACAGGTTACCTGGGCTTTGTTTTATGCATGGTGTCTGTTCCTGTGACTCTGTCCCAGCCCCAGGAGCCACCACTGGCTTGGTGTGGTGCTCGGTGCGGTGCCTGACGGTCTGTGTGTCCTCTACAGACTGCTCTCTGCCTCTGGTCACCTTTGTCTTCTTTCCCTTTACCTTTTTCCTGTTTCTGTTGTTTACTGAAAAGACGGGGCCACCAGGCCTGCTCGTGATGCAGGAGATCTGGATGTGCTGCCAATTCATGAGTGTCACGGCAGCCCTTTCTACATCATTTCAGCCCAAATCCCAGCACGGGCCCCATGTGGCTCCGCTGATGAGCTCCTGTGTCAGGAAACCTGTCCGCTTAACCTTCACCTTTGTTTACTGTCTTCCTTGTCAATGAGGGATCCAAATGAGTGCTTTCTTGCTGCTGGCACTTTAGCTTGTGGCAGCAAGGGACCTGTTTGGGAACGTGCCTGTGTATTGGCAAGGAGGGCAGCCTTGTTCTGGTAGGTGTGGGTTTCCTCCAGGCTCTCCTCGTAGGTGTGAGGCATGTCTCCATACAAAGTAAGCAGATTCTTGAGTGACGTAAATGCTTGTCACAGTTCCTGTCCATGTTCCTGGGATGGAGGTCAGGCCTTTGGACCCAGAGCATGGCAGGATCAGAGAGCCCCTCCGGGGTATAGGATCATGGAATTCTAGGATAGTTTGGGTTGGAAGGAACCTTTAAAAGCCATCTAGCCAAACCCCCTGCCCTGGGCAGGGACCCCTCCCACCACACCAGCCTGGCCTTGAACCCCTCCAGGGATGGGGCAGCCACAGCTTCTCTGGGGAACCTGGGCCAGGCTCTCACCACCCTCCCACCAGAGAAGTTCTTCCCCACATCTCAGCTCCATCTCCCCTCTTTCAGTGTTAAACCCTTCCCCTTCCTCCTATGGCTCCCCTCCCTCACCAAGAGTCCCTGCCCAGCTTTCCTGGAGGACCTTGAGGGACTGGAAGGTGCTCCAAGGTCTCTCTGGAGCCTCCTCTTCTCCAGACCAAACCCCCCCTGAACAACCTGTCCTCACAGCAGAGGGGCTCCAGCCCTCCCAGCATCTTCATGGCCTCCTCTGGCCCTGCTCCAGCAGCTCCATGTCCTTCTGATGTTGGTGGCCCCAGAGCAGGAGGCAGCGCTGGGAGGGGTCTCCCCAGAGGGGAACAGAGGGGCAGAGGTCTGTCCACGCCTTGCAGTTGTGCTCTCAAACCCTCCTTGCTTGTGCATCTTCTGGGGAGCTTTTACTCCTTGTCTGGGTGACCCTTTCCGTTGGTGTCTGCTGGGACCGTGACCAGCAAGGAGCCTGTCCTGCAGCCGGTCCTCATGGCTGGAGCTCCGGGACTCCTCCTTGGGTGACCCTCATGCCTCAGTTCCTTGCTGGCCTCACCCACTTTCCGCCGGGCTCCCCCTTTCCTCTGTGTTAGTTTTTATGACTTCAACGCCATTGTCATTCCGCATGTGGTGTGGCAGGGCTGTGCTCTTTTCTGTGCCCATTCAGAGGCAACTCCCATTTTCTAAAGGAAATCTTTTGCTTTTGGTTGATTCTTCTGCTCTGTTGGTTTGGCGGCTCCATCTTTCTGTAGGGGCCTCTTGGAGGCTGTTTTTTCATTTTTGCCATACATTTGCTCAGAGCTTCTAATGTGATATTATGAAATATACTCCCTGCTGCCTGCAAGCACATTACCTTTTCAGCTGCTTCTTTTAATTTCCTTTCAGCTCTTTCTCATTTGTGTGCTCTTCGATGAAGAATTTTTGGCTTTTTTGCTCTTAAGGGATTGTTGAATGTAAGTTCTTTATTGTCATTATTGCGGGGTGGCTCTTGAATAGATCTTGTCTGTCAGCCTGCGTGTTGCTGAGGATTGAATCTGCAGCTCTGAGCTCTTTCTTCCTCCAGGAAGGAGTCATCCGTGCTGTCTAAAACTTGAGAAGCTGTACCGTTTTCTTTCAGGAGTTGTTCCTAAGGCTGTGATTGTTGTGATCAGAGCTTATAATTGCATGGAAGAAATTACTGTCTGTAACTGCAGACCAGAGCGAGCAGCTTGTTCTGAGAGCTGCTCCCACCTTGCCCTGCTCTGAGCCCAACGGCTCCAGGACCTGCCCCAGCCACAGGGTGGGCTCTGCCGTTCCAAGACATGCCATGCCATGCCTTGCTGTACCCTGCCACGCCACGCCATGCTATGCTGTGCCGTGCCATGCCTTGTCATGCTGTTCTGTGCCATGCTGGCACACAGGACTCTTGACACCACCGCTGTGTGCTCCCCACTCCAGGCAGAGGTGCCGCTGGGATCCTCCTGGGTCTTCTGGGGACTGAACCAGGAGCAGCGCTGAACCTCTCATGTTGGGAGAGGATCAAGAGGAAGGGGACAGAGACCTTCCCACCCCGCTGCTCAGATTCTCAAACAGGGCAGTTTGTTTTCTTTTAAAGTTAATGTTGACTATAGTGTCCAGACCGCCAGGAACAGAAGGTCCCAGCACCTTGTGTGAGCTGCTGTGAGCACTGTCTCCAATCTGGATCTCTCTGTGCGTGCTGGCAGGTGCCCCAGCTTGGCCTCCCTCCTCCTGATGGAGATGGACCAGCATCTGGCACAGCATCTGCAGCTCAGGCAGCCAAGCCATGCTCTGCCTGGGACCAGCGCCGTGCCAGGGCTGCCAGGAGGCTGGAGGAGAGCATCGCTCCCCTCGGTGGGCCGGGAGCTCCCCCTGACGTGGCTCCTGGAGCAAGGCCACTCTGATCCTCCCATGCACTGAGCAGGTTCCTCCTGCACAGAGGTGTCCCTTGCAGCCCTCGGGGCAGGGGTGGGTGGGATTAGCCCCACTTTTTTGGTTGCCCTGGAGTGGCCGTGCTGCATCACAGAGTGGAGTAAGTGAGTTCAGTTGCTGATATGAGAAAGTCGTTAATGTGTGCGACGGCGTCTGGAGAAACAGCCGCAGGAGCCGTGGAAGCAGCTGGATTGTGCCCCCAAGGGGCTGCACAGTGTCCTGACCTCACAGCTGAAGCAGGCGCTTTCTTCTTCCTCATTTCTGATGCAGGTTAAAGACAGAAAGAGACATGCTGCAGGGTAGAAGCTCTTTTCTCTCTCAAATGTGAAACAGTAATAGTCCCCAGAGTATGTCTCTGCAGCATGAAGTTTGGTATCATAAAAATTCAGTGTTTTTATGCTGGGACCCTTCTTCAGCCAATGCCTGTGCTTGTGCACATGTGCATGCCTGCCTGTCTTTTTTCCATTAGGTACATATTTTAATACTGAATAACATAATTTGACAGTGAGGAAGAGTCTTAGATGCTAGATAAGCATACGGGAAGGTATAGACAAGGTTTATTTTTTATTTACAGGTCCCTGAAAGAATGATGCATATTCTCCTTCTCTTTGGGGACCAGAGAAGGACAGAGCTGGCATTTCTCAAAGGTTCTGAGCTCCCGATTTCTCACCCCAGCAGCTGTCTGCCTCCTCCTGGTGCCCCACGGCAGGATGAGCCAGGGTTGAAGCACTGGCTGGTGTGGCCAGCGATGGAGCAGATACCTCTGACCCCGCTGTGCAGTACAGACAGACACGGGATGCCCAGAGCAGGTTGCCTGTGCCTGAGAAAAATGAGTTGTAACATCAGCTCGGTGGCTTTCTGCCTCACACGGTGGCTTTTCCGGGTGGTGGCACGCAGACGGGTCATTTGCTTCTGTCCAGGCAAAGCTCTTTAATTTTTTAAAACCAATGCCTGTTTAATTCACAGAACCCCAAAGATGCTGTTAAGGGGAGCAGGGACTGAAACAAGCCCTGGGATTATTGGAAGAGGGACCGAAGGGGCGAGTGGGGATATGCAGTTATGTCTGATGCCTGAGTGGGTGTCCTCTGGGTCAGGGGGACACGATGTGGTGGTGGCAGGAGCTCTGGAGCTGCAGGTCCATCGCAGCCGCTGGAAGGGCTGCAGAACACGTGGAGTGGGGATTGGGCCAGTCTGTCTGTTGGAAACCCGAGTGGATGTCTGTGTTCCAGCCTCGACTCTTCAGCCCTTGCATGGACAAAATGCGCTTATGCCATGTGTGGATCCGTGGAGAGCCAATCCCTCGGACACGACGAGTGTCTGTGGTCTCTCCTGGGAAGGATGGTGGTGTGGGGCAATAATAAGGGTGGGCAGAAGGGTGGGGTTGCCCCCGTGTGATGAGAGTAGGACTTGGCCCGGGAGAGCCGCCGCTGCTGGAGGAACAGAGGGTGGATGTTCACTTCTCCTTCCAGCACAAAGCCCAGGAGCGTTAAACGAGGCTGACAGGCTGCGCCTTTGAAATGAAACGCTGAAGCAAGTCTAGAGGCTGTCTTCTCCCGCAGAAAGTGTGGAGGGGGAGGACAAACAAAGAGGAGAACAGAGTGATGGGAATGAGGAGAAATTGGGGGCCAAAATGCAAACCCAGGGACCTGGGAGGGGAAATGGTGGCTGTTGATAGGGACAGGCACTGACCTCTGGTGCTAACAGCCCTGCGTCCTCTTGCCTTCCTGCTCTTTGCCCACACAAGCAGATGCTTGAAGAGCCTGGGGCCACCTCGCTGCTGTGGTGGAGGGGATGCAGTGATGGTACCGCTGTGCCTGTGCCGTGCCAGGCTGTGCCATGGGGCTTGGTGGGCTCTGCCTGGGGCAGGTTCCCACTGGCCGGGAGTGCAGCAGCTGGGGCTGAGGCTGTAGGAAATACAGCCCGAAGATGATGGGCTATAAATACTTAGTGACTTGGGACCCGAGGAGGCAGGGAAGTGCCTATGGTACCAGAGAAACCCACCATAGTGGTGGGATGGGGAGGCAGAGGGCTCCTCTTCTCCTCTTGTCCTGCTGGGAAGACCTGGCTGGATCCCTCCAGCTCTGGGCAGGGCTCACGGTGCTGCCCTTCGTCCCTCCGTTGCGTGCACACTTGCAAAGCCTGTGGTGGAGAAGTCAATAGACTCTTTACACCGTCAGGGATTTTTAAGTGAAATTTTGCTCTTATGCTGGTTTTAGGCCATAAAATATTCTTTGGCACTTCTCATATTTTATAGGATGTTATACGGGGTTTGAGTCTGCCGTGAAACCCACAAAATGCATTAGGGGGAGATCTGCTGGGTCTCATTCTTCTCTAACTCTTTTTTACCTTTCCAGTGATCCACTGGCATGGAAAACATTGTGGCTTTCCCATTTTATCCCTCTACTTGTTCTTGCCGTGGCCGTTGCTGGGTGCGGGTGTGGGGTGCTGGCCCTTGGTGACGCTCAGCCCTCACCCTCACTGCCCTCTGTGTCTCTCCACAGAAGTGTCTGCGGCTGAATCCGGACGTTCCCGTGTGGGTCTCCAAGCAGCGCATCCTCTGCACCTTGAACCACAGCCTGAAGGATGTTCTGAACTATGGGCTCTTCCAGCCGGCGTTCAACGGCAGGGCCGGGAAGTTCCTGGATGAGGAGCGCCTGCTGCGGGAGTACCCCCTGAACCCCGACACTCCCGTCCCCTACTTGGAGGTAGCTGTCTTCTGCTTTTTTTAAAACCTGCCTATATCTATATACACGCACATAGATACATATACATACGTCTGTGTGTGTGTACATAAGTATACAGGGCTTCTGTGATCCCTTCCGCTGCAGTCTCTGTAGGCACCATGAATATTAAGGCCCCCTGTCCCCCTTCCCTTCTCCCCGAGCGAGAGCGTAGAAGTTGGTGTGGGTGTGTGTTTACTCACGGAGAATCCGCTGGGGGAGAGCTGAGGCAAATGCCTCTGAGTTTTAGTTGCTCGTGACTCTGTCTGCTGGAGAGCTCCGTCACATCTGTCACAGCCCTGTGGAGCAGCTCCCCTGGTTTCTGACCCCGGTGAAGAAGATTCCTGTTTTTCTCGTGGCGCAGAACTGTCACGGGAAATTGCAGTAACAGAGGGGAAGCTAGGCTGGCAGGTACAGAGGGAAAATCGCAGGGAGATCTTTGTATACGAGGCTGAAGGGCTTGAGTCTAATATTTTATTTAATTTACAATTAACATAGAGCCTGGGACACAGCTGCGTGCGTTGACAGCAAATGACGGTCCCTGTACGGACCTCGTTTGTGTGATGAGCATGGAGCATAATCTATACTGTTTTCTGTTCCAGAAAATTGAACAGAGCAGAAATTACCAGAATTCTCTGTACATTCACTATAGGTTTTGCCTTGGGCTGGGGTTCAGGTGGTTGCATGTGGGTGTTTATTCTCAGGAGAGCCGCAACATTTCTGGGGCTCCCTTGACTGTCACTGTGGACACCCTCACTGGCTGTTTCGGGACTTGTTACCTGCACATGGACTTCTAAATTTAGGAATCTCGTGCTATATTTTGCCCACAAAGTCTATTTAGAAAGCATTACACACTTAAGCTGCAAGAGCTCTTATAAATGCAGGCGTGAACGCTGCTATTATAACTAATCCTGACTCATTTGGAAAGAAAGTGCAGCGCAATTTTTGAGCAAACTAACATTTAATGTGGACAAAAACATTTGGAATGACATTAAGAAAGCTTGCAAATAAACCTATGAGGTAGTAAATTCCTTAATGTTCCTTATACAGGCTTTAATGCTTTGGTTTTGTATAATTTAGCATAATGTCCACGCTTAATGTCTTAGCACACACATCTAAATGCAGGCTTGACATGGTATTTGTTGTGTGTCATTCTGATTCTCCATAACTTGGTAAGAACGGCAGCAGAGCACTGGAGAATCCTATTGGAAAACCCCCAATCATGAATATATTTACAAGACACAAATCCTGTGTTGATACCACGGAGGTTTCTTGAATCCAGAAGATAAATTAGCTCTCAGGGCTGCAAGGAATTCAAGTAAATGAGCAGTTTGTGTGTATTGACAGAAAAATTACATTAAAAGCAGCTGTAGTGTAGAATCATAGACTAGTTTGGGTCGGAAAGGACCTTTAAAGGAGCCACCGAGGGATGCTTGTGTGACTGCCCGGGGCACTGGCAGCACCCACAGGGGACCAATATCTGTAAATCAGTGGGCAAGACGGTTTTTACCTTGGAATGAGTTAAAAAAAAAAAAAGAAAAAAAGAAAAAAAAAAGAAGTGGTGTGAGAAAGCATCTGCCCAGCAGGACAAGTTCGTGATAGACTGGAAATGTGCTAATATTTTGCTAGTATTGAAAAGTAAGTGGGATGAGCTTAGTAACTGCAGTCCAAAGATAACTTGGTGTCAGTTCCAGCTGAAATAATGAAATGTTGATGGAGGATTACGTTTGTAGCAATTCAAAATCTCAGAGTACAATTCATGCATTGAAGAAGATCTAGTCAAACAAATCCAATTTCATTCTTTAAGGAAACTGTAATTCCGCTTGATAAAGGTAACTATACAAAGGCAGCAGCCTCTTGGGGTACTTGATAGTGTTCTACACAATACTCAAGCTCAGGATGAGCACTGTAAGAAGTCTGTAGGACAAGTGCCACTGGGTAACTCATCGATGGCAAAAGGCAGCTGTCACTGCTTCACACACAGATTTCTTTCTATATTCTGTATTTGTGTAGATGTCAAGGTAGATGTGTAGGGTTTCTGAGGGAGCAATGGCAAGCTCGGTGTGGTTACCCCACAGACCTGGGTGTCAGTATAAAACCACTGCTGGTAAAGTCTGGTTTACACAGAGTTTGGCAGAGAATAAAACAGCATTGACTGTGCTGTCTGGGGCATTTGGCACGTGGGGGTCCCATCACAGCACGCTGGGAGTCAGCCCGGTGACAGCCACGCAGGGGCAGGGATTGCTTGCAAAGGAAGGACCCTCGCTGTGGAAAACAAGGCTTCCAAAAAAAACGTTTGAGCCTTTTGGCTAAGAAACCTAACAGCAATTCCCAGAGTGATGCTGGGGCACAGCATGACCCTGTAATCCCTCCGTGGTGACTTGGTTTCAGGAGTGGTTGGGGTGGAAGTGGCTCATTTTGGAGCAGCGAGTGCACGACAGTCAGTGTTCTTGAAAGGATATTGGAGAGAGCCCTGGCATGGAAAAGGGCAGCAGAAGTAATCTGAGAGCAGCAGAGAGGATCCCTCAGTGAGAGGTTTAGAGCTCAGCCCACTTAAAGGGAAGTTGGCTTGAACCTGGGGACCGTCCTGAGGAAACCACTCTGTTATTTGAAAGATCCTTAATGAATTGGGAAGAAGCAGAACAAAATCCAAACCTTCTGGAAGCTGTAGCTGGACAGATTCATGTGAAAAACTGTTCAGAATTTCTTTAGTGAGGAAAACAATTAACTGTTAGAGCAAATTATGGTGGAGAACAGTGTATCCTGTGTCTGCTGTTGTTGTTTTCAGATCTGGGCTGAGTGTCTCCACGCATGCTGGTGGTTACTGGAGCTGCTGGAGCTCAGGTTGATGCTGAGTGGGTTTTACTCGTCTCACATCTGACATTCTTCCCTTTCGCAGTTCCGGTACAAGAGGCGTGTGTACACCCAGGCGCTGCTGGATGACAAGCAGTTTGCCAAGCTCCACACAAAGGTAAGGCTGGAGTCCAGCTGGGCCAGCTCAAAGCCCTGAAGCTTGCTCAGCACTGGTGGTGGCCTGTCACAGAGATGATCCCAGGCTTTGGGATGTTTCAGTCGCCTGTGCTTGCCAGACTGCAGAGCACCCCCAAGGTGTGGATGCTGCTTGCCAAAGCCTGGGATGGTGTAGGTGGGGGTGCAAGCTGGAGAACCCCACTGAGCCGTGGTGGGGTGCCTGCCCAGGGACAGACCTTCACGGCACACGCGCTTGTGGGTGGGTGTGGGGTTGGAGGCTCTGCAGGAGAGCCTGGAGCCAGCTTTCCGTGGTGTGGTGAGGCAGAGGAACACATGATGGGCCAGCTGAAGAGAAGCTTTCTTCTCTGGTGTGGAGGAGTCACTAAGTGCCTGGTGAGCACAATGGTGGGCATTGAGGAGCGTGCTTTCCCTTCCCCCAGCAAGAGGCCACAGAATGCCTCCACCTTGTACACTCATCGCCTTGTCTCTGGCTTTAACCCCTGCATTTGGGTCAAGATGTTGCTGGTAGGACCCACATGTGCAGTGGAGGGCACCCTTGGGCTACTGCAGCCCCCACGTGTTGTGGGCAGTGATCAAGACCTGTGTAAAGATGAATGGTGCAGGATGGTGCAGCAGCTGCTGCCCATCAGGGTATTTGGAGAAGAGGGAGTGGGGCAGGAACTTCTGCATGCATGGTGTTTCCTAGGAGGAGAGAGCCCCCACCAAAACCATCGGGCTCTGTGGCCAGGGACACCGCAGCTGGCACAGCTGGAGTGTCAGGGGCGCTGATGGTGACCAGGCCTTGGGCACGTGTTGGCTGGATGCCCTCTCGCATTGCTTTTCCCCTGGACAGCTGCAGAGGTCCAAGAAATTAAGGACAATGATTGTGAAGAGGTCTGGGAGTAGCAGAAGATTTGTGCTGCCACTAACAACTGTGCCTTCAGACGGCAGGTGGCCGTGTGGGGACTTTGGTGGTTCCTGGGAGACCAGTGCCAGCGGTGTGTAGGAACTGCGAGGTGGGAGGAAGGAGGTGGGCTCCAGCAGCACAGTGGCCATGGCAGAGCTGGGTGGCTGTGGGCACTGGGGAGCATCCAGACTGCTGAGTGGCACAGGGACACCTTCAGCCCCCATTAAACTCATGTTCTGGGAGGGTCCGTGGGGAAGGGCTGAGGCAGGGAGGAGTGGTCTGGAGAGGCTGGTGGGGATGGCCTGTGCCTGGAGCGCACTGTGCTGGGGAAGGTCATGCAGAGAGGATTTGGGGCTTCTTAGAATCACAGAATCATGGAATTGTCTAGGTTGGAAGGGACCTTTAAGATCATCTAGTCCAACCATCAACTTCTTGTGCAGGAAGGACGTAGGACTGGCTGGGACAGGGGCTCCCTGCTGGCTCTCATCCTGCTGTCACACGCTCCCTCGGAACACCCCGCTGAGGGCTGGGCAGCCTCTTGGCTCTTTTCCTTTCACCCTCTGACAAGACATACACCGTTCTCTGCTTTGACCCCTCTTGTCCATTCTTGCCTGGCAGTGACAGTTCCAGGACAGGAGGTGCCCAGGGCTGGGTGACTGTGGTGTCTCTTCCTTGGCCCCTGGCAGCCCTGATCACCACTGGGCACAGGTCACCCCTGCCTGGCTCCTGGCACAGCTCTGGAGGACAGTGCTTTACTTTTGCATGAGGTTGGCAGGCAAGGGGTTCAGATACTCAGTTAAGAGGTGGAACAGCAAGAGGTGGAGCCACAGCTGCAAAGCAGAAGGGAAGAAAACCTTCTCCCGGAGGGCTTGACCTACCCCAAAGGTGAAGATCTACTTGGGAAGCAGCAGGGCCCCTGTCTTCTGTTTGCAGAGCTGCAGGAGCAAGGAACAAAATGCTGCTAAGGCTTGGGTTTGACTCACGAAGATTGAAGTCACGAGGCTTCTGTCTGGTGGCATAAGAGTATCCAGGCAGCAAATCTGGAAGGCTCTCAGCATCTTCCTGGCACCAGGAAGTGTGAATCATGGTCCTCCCTGAGCCTCGCCAGCAAGAGACCGTGTCCACCGGCAAGAGGGCCGGAGGCGCCTGCCATGGGGAGACCCCGAGCAGAAGCATCTGAAGCTTTCCCTATGAGCATGTAGTACCCATAAATGCACTTGATTAAATATTCACTTAATCTCCATGCTTTAATTTCTACTTAAAGCCCAAATCTCCTTCATGTTGTTTCTTTATTTTTAAACCGTCCCTTGCTGCTAAAATACGGCGTCTGAGCGAGCCCCTGCAGCTTGGCTCCCTCTTGCCTCCACTGAGTGGATGCTGAGGAGCATTTCCTTTGCCTGATGTTTGCCCAGAGCCCGTGGGCACTGTGGGTGGTGGTGCTGATGGGGGTGGAAGAGGAGCCCCCGTCTTGCCCTGGGGCAGGGGTGGGATGCGAGGGGGGTGGCAGAGGCAGCCGTGGGGCGCAGCGCTGGGAGGGATGCGAACAGAGACGTGCTGGTGCCGGCCACTCGTTGGAGTGATGCCGGGGGCTGAGAACCAGCGTCATCGTGACTTTCCCGCCCGGCACAGAGCAAGGCGGTTTCTCCGGGAGAGGGTGAGAGCGGAGCGTGTGCCTGCAGCCTCCCGGGGCTGGATGAGGGTGAGAAGGGGACGGAGCAGCGGGACATGGGCTCCTCTCTGGCACGGCGGCTGGCTGAGCAGAGACACAACCGGCGAGCTGCTGGGGACCGCGGAGCCCGAGCGAAGAGCACGGTACTGCTCCTGCCTGGTCTGCTGTGCCAGGCACCGCCGGGTGAGGAGCATGGGAGGACAGTCCTGCCGTGCCACCCGCCCCGTGGATGGACCCTGTGGGGGCTGCGGGGCTGGGCAGGGGTCCACGCCTCACGTCAGAGCTGCGGTGAGGAGGAGGTGTCGCTGGGCCAGCATGGGGAGCAGCTGATGCAGGCACGTACAGGCGTACGTGGGGTGGCTGCGGCGGGGACTTCTGCTCCTGTCTGTGCCTTCAGGGGTTGGTGTTCTCTCCTGGGAGAGCAGATGCGTGGAGGGGATGTCTCTGCCGTGTGGTGAGGACCGTGCCCATCACTCCAGGTGTGACACTTCCCTGTTATTTGTAGTGGTGCCTAATCGCTCAGGCAGCAAAATATTGTTTTTATTTCTGGGATGTGGCAATTTAAAGGACTGTGAAGGGTTAGCTGTAGGTCTAACAGGATGGTGGGACCACTCCTGAGGTTGTGGTATGTGTGAAATCTTCAGACCTGCGGCTGAGGAGAGCAAAGTGTCAAAATGTTCAGTTTAGAGTCTGACTTTTAGTGGTAGGATACACTACTTGAACCTCTTAATGACCTTGTAACATGATTCTTAACTGCCATTAAGAAAGAAAAATAAGAAAAATGAGAAGAACTCCTTTTTTTTTGAGTGCCAGTGGACTTGTTTTAAGAAGTGGGGAAATTGATTTCATGTATTGCTGACAATAACGAAGTGGCTTGGTAAAATCAGTCCATCAGCCTCAGTCCTGTGTGCCTCTTGGGATCTGCAGGCAGTGACATTTCTTATAGACATTTATCCCCCTGAATTGCAGAAGGCCATTTAGAAATGGGAGTGCAAAAAAGTGCATGTTGGAAAAGGGCAATCACATTGTGTGTGTAAGCAAAAAATCTGCCCAGAAAAAACTTGGCATTTTCCATAATGTCCACAAAGGACATTGTGCTACCAGAAGTCTTGGGATATTACCACCTTTAAGGGGAAAGAGGCAAGACACTTAGAACACAAAGTAATTATCAGGAGCACATGTCATTGCTGTTGTAGACAACTGACATTAGCGTACAGTCAGAAGTGTGGGCCATGGATGCCACTGCTTTCCTGCTGCTGTTGACACGGTTATGGAGGGATGGCAGCCCTGGCGAGGGCTGGGGTGGTGCAGGTGGGGGCTGCAGGCAGACCCAGCACCGCAAAGCACCAAGAAAGCATCAGGGTGGTGGACAACACTGACAGCAGGTCCACAGTGTGACTGTCACCTCTGTTCCTCTTGGGGTTAGTGCACGAGGGGTGGCTACAGCAGGGAGAGGACGGTGGCACTGCTTGGTGGAGCAGCAGGACATGGGGAACACTTTTGCCCGAGGGGCACTTGGGTGAGGGGAGCAACCACCATGACCACGGCGATGTTGATGTCGGGAGGAGAAGTGGGGCCGATGCAGGCTGTGAAGCACTTTGGGAAGAGATGGACTGCAGGAGCTGGATGCAGTAGCAGTGTGTGGAGGCAGCGTGTGGTGTGGGAGTGGCACCCACCTTTGGGATGGAGGGATTGTGTGTGCCCGGACCAGAGGAGGGGTTTGTGTTAACAGTGGCTGAAGGTAATCAAGGCTGGAGCAAGGATTCCAGCCCTGAGGACAGAGAACAAGGTGGTGTCTTGCTGCTGGTTTGCACTGCCGTCAATGCTGTCTGCATCCTGGGACCCACTCCGTGGCAACAAACACACTTGGCCTCAGTACCCGGCGTATCAAAGGTGGGCACAAGTGAGGCTGGTCCTACCTCTGCTGTAGGAGACCTCTCACTTGTCTCTGACGTTTCCTTCTGCCCGGACCAACTAATAGATGAAGGGCAGGACAGCAGGAGCTGATGGCAGCCCACCTGGCCCACTATCCTCCTCTGGTAACAGCAGACCTGGATTTTGTCGTGACTTAGGAGAGAACTGGAAGAATGGGAAAACTGGTGGGCTGAGATAAAGGTGGTTTAACAGGTGAAAAAAACTGCAAAAGCAAAGCAAACTCAGGATTCACCTACTGCTCCCCCTGGCAGGTGAGCATTCAGCCATCCCAGGGTGGCCGGGCTCCATCATGGTGAATGGAAAGACAGATACCATCTCTTCAAACATCCCCCTTCCTTCTCATTCCCCAGCTGAACAGGACGCCCTGTGGTCTGGGACATCCCTCGTGGATCAGTCAGGGTCACTGTCCTGGCCGAGTCCCCCCAGCCCATGGGGCCTCAACCCCTGCCCTGGGCAGCCCATTCCAAGGCTTAAGAACCCTTTCTGTGTAAATATGGTTCCTGGTATCTAATCTGAACCTCCTCTGGAACAACTTGAGGCCATTTCCTCTTTTCCCATCGCCTGTGACATGGGAGAAGAGCCTGACCCCTCCCCCAGCTACTCCCTCCTTCTAGGGAATTGTAGAGAGTGAGAAGGTCTCCCCTCAGCCTCCTCCAGGCTGAGCACCCCCAGCTCCCTCAGCCTCTTCTCATAAGACTCACTCTCCAGACCCCTTCCCATGTCTCTCCTCTTTGTAAGCAAACAGAAGTCCCTCAGATTTGCTCAGGAGCCATCTGTGGAGATGGGTGTTCGGGCAGGGAGACGTGATCGGAGCCGAAGCACCGGGGCTGCCATACGGGCAGTCGCCCCAGCAGCTGTGGGCCATGGGGTGAGGGCAGACCCAGGTTTTGGGTCCTGCCTCTTCCTACAGCATCCTCCTCCTTGGGGAGCGGTGCAGAGTTACCCACAAGAAAGAAGATCCCGAAGACAGGGATTGCTTCCCAAGGGGTTTCCTGGAAGATGGAGGAGGTGGGAGCTGTTTCCTCAATCACCCCTTGGTGCCAGTGCATGCGAGAGGGGTCCCGCCTGCCTGCAGTCTCCGGCCCAGCCTGTGTCACCTGGGACTGGAGAGACTTAAAACACTCCTCCAAAGAGCCAGGAGGAGTCTTACTCGGGGCTTTAGATTTGTTTGTGTGAGTTTTCGTTCGGTCTTGGGGCTTTTTCCCTCCCCAGAGAAAGCTTGCTGGGCTCTGGTGAGCATTGCAGGTCAAACGTAGCCCTTTGCAAACCGCCGTCATCTTCACACTGAGCACGGTGCTTTTGCTCACGGGGAGATCCATGATGAGTGTTTGCTTAAGCAGTCAGACAGCTTTGTATAAATGCATTATGTTTTAATTTTTGCACATAGGAAAAAATGGGATGCGATGCCTTTACTGGCTTCTGATTGTGTCTTTATTCTTTTGATTTCTATCAAATTGCGTTTGGATGAAAGCTGAAATTCAATTAAAACGAAAGCAAAATAACATTTTAAATTGTGTCTTTATCACTTAAATAAATGTTGCTTTGAATGCACTGGACACAGAAGACAAAAAGTAAATTTAGCAGTACATATCTTTTGTATTTAAAGCTGACTGATCTTTTAAACAAAGGAAGATTTGAGTGGTTCTCATCACAAATTCTCAAAGGTATTTAAGTGCCAGAAAATAAGTAAGTATCCAGTGAGATTTCAAAATTGCTTAAGCGGTTTAGGCATCTGCTTAGCTCCCCTTCATTTCGGTGGGAGTCTGACATTTGCTCTCTCTCTTCATGTCTAGTCACCTTAATACATTTGAAAACCTGGCCCCAAATCCCTTAAGTTCTTAGAATAATGAGATCTCATTCTTTTCCCACCAGGGTTTTATTCGTAGGTTGGGGGAGGAAAACAAGCTTCCGTACTCTCTCAGTTCTCAAATCTCCTTTCAGCTTTGAGTAAATCAGTCCAAATAATATGGAAAATACTCTGTTTCTAGCTAAATTGAAAAGGAAAACAATCAGATCAGGAAGCTTTTCTGTGCTGCATAAGCTGAAAAACCGACACGGAAGAATGTAAATACCAGTGTTTGCTTCATTGTGAGAAGTGGGTATCATGTGCCCAGCAAGGGATGTGGCCGGGACACGTTTGTAGGGTCTGAGTTGGCCTCAAAAGTTGTGTGTTTTGCTTCTGATTCTGAGTGATTCAGAAAAAGCACGCTTGGATTCGTGAGTGCTGCAGGAGGGTCGTTTAACCAATACATTTATGTAAATGCTTGTAAATACAGACACCCGTGTCATCTGCTGTGCTGCAAATTGGGGTCAGCCGCGGGCACTGAGATGGGGGGTACCTTCAGTGTAACTGAAATCTCACGTAAGTGAAAACATTAAGGCCAGGGTTGATTTGTTGTTGGTTTGGCACGACTCTACCATGGTGGAGCCCGGGTGGAGACCAGGTCCCTGGGACGCTCTCTGTCCCCTCTGCGAGGAGGGGGCTGGCAGGCACAGCTGTGATGGGGGGTGGTGGGGATGACCACACCACCCTGGTCTGATTTTGGTTAAGCTCTTTGGTGTTGGCTTGGGTGTTGGGTGCCGCAGATCTGGCTGCACCAGCCTCCTGGGGATGGGCCGCTTTGACCAAACCAGCTGAAACAACCGGTGGGGGGGCTGTCAAGTGGGGACCTTGCACCCCACCTGTTGGCAGACACATTGGCAGAGCTGGGGTACCCCACTGAGGCTCCGCAGACCTGCTGGGGCTTCTCCTAGTGACCCTGAAGGACATCTCAGAGGAGCTTGATGGGGCGTTGTGGTTATTGGGCTGCAAAGGCAAAGTGTGCGAGAGGCCTCCAGGGAAGAGAGTCCCTGAGCCTTGATGCCATGGTCTCAAGTGTCTAGTGACCGGGGTGTCTCAACTGGCAATTTCCTCTCTTAGGAAGATCTTACGAAGAAATTCTTTGCCGTGGGGGTGGTGAGGCACTGGAACAGGTTGCCCAGAGAAATTATGGAGGCCCCATCCCTGGAAGTGTGTAAGGCCAGGTTGGATGGGGCTTGGAGCAACCTGGTCTAATGAGAGATATCCCTACCCAGGACAAAGGGTTGGAACTGGATGATCTTTAAGGTCCCTTCCAACTCTGACCATTCTGTGATTCTGTGATTACGTCTCTGGTAAATCGTCTTGGTCATTGTCTGTATTCTTGGGTTTCTCAGGCATTTTTGTGGTTCCCTCAGGTCTGGGACCAAACGTGGAGGAACAGAACTGGGCAAGGGAGCGCAGAAGCCACCGCTCTGGTGTCCTGCCCCCTCCCCGCAGTGTTGTTTGTGAGTTGCAGCAGCCTCTGAACACGGGCACTGAGCGGCAGGGCTGGAGCACGCTGCAGAGCAGTTGGACGCTACTAATTGATGGAAATGGGACACTTTTCTATGTATAAATTAACTGGCCAAGTCTCTGGGCTTTATAGATTATTTTTGAAGCACTGCTGTGGGCTTGGTCTGAGAGCTTGGATAGATGAACCTTCTCTGTTCTTCATAGGGAAATGCAGGGTAGTAATTGATTTCCCCCCAAGGGAAATGCGATGTGTAGACCCGCTGGTGCCCGCGTGGTGCACGTTAATGCCCACGTGGTGCACGGGGCCGTGATACACATCTACAGCGGGAGAGTGCACGTCCCAGAATTGAGGATACCTCTCTCTGCATCCTCCTTTTGCTCATGCACTCTCTTCAGTTTCTAAATTTAAAAAGTACCATTAAAAGTTGACACAGTGCATCAACTTCCTGCTGTCAAAAAATGTTTTCGATTCCCGGGCAGCTACAATAGTGGAGACATGAAGGAGCTGGGTGCTGCTGGGCACTGCTGGCCCGGGTAGGGTGCCTTTCTGGGGTTGGTTTCTGGCAGATCCTCGGGAGCAGAAGTTGGGGTTGGTGCCTTGATGTGTCTGACTGTGGCAAAGAAGGGAGACTGCCACCAGCTGCTGTGGCATGGCAGAGGTACAGTGTGCCCAAATGCCCCTCTGTCCCCGGAGGCCTCAGGAAGGCTGCTGGTGCAGGGACCTGCATGGGTAGAGGCTGCCAGCATCGGGGAGATGGGACATGTAGGGAGGGATCTCTTCCTTGACTCAAGCATCCATGCGTTCCCCGACCACTGCTGCAGTTCTAGGTGGGACTGGCAGTGCCACAGGTTTGGTGGGACCTCATGGGGAGGATCATCCTTTGTGTTTGGTCAGCATCGTCTGCTGAACGGCTGCTGGGAGGAGGCAGCACGTGTGGACAAATGGGTATGGAAGGAACAGGGTTAAATCTGCGCAATTGGGTGATGGTTGGGAAGATGCATTTTGGGACAGCATCCTGGAGGCGGTTGCTGGAGTTGTCAGCTCCCGTCTGTGCCGTTGCTGGCAGGCAGCTGTGATTCCCTTCAGTGCGTCTGTCCCTGTGCAGAAGCCGAAGGGAAACGGAGCAGGAGGTGGGTTCTGCTTTCAGCTACTTGAGAGGCAAGAGGGGACATGGGGGAGAAGTAACACCGAGCAGTGCGGGTTAGAATCATAGAACTGCCCAGCTTGGAAGGGACTTTTCAGACCATTGAGTCCAACCATCAGGCCAGCTCTGCCAAACCCACCACTGACCCATGCCCCTCAGCACCACTTCTGAGGGTGCTGAGACGTGGCTTTGAGGTCCCTCCAGGGATGGCGACTCCACCCCTGCCCTGGGCAGCCCATTCCGAGGCTTCACAACCCTTTCCACCAAGGAATTGTTCCCAGTCTCCATCCTAAACCTCCCCTGGGGCAACTTGAGGCTGTTTCCTCTTGTCCTGTGGCCTTTCCCTTGGGAGAAGAGACCAACCTCCCCTGGCTCCCCCCTCCTTTCAGGGAATTGTAGAGAGTGAGGGGGCTGTGCTCCTCACCGAGGGGTCAGCTGTGGCTCCAGCAGTCCCGGTCCCCAGTGACTCCCTGCTCTTCTTGGCTCTCCCCTCCTCCTGGGGCACGGAGGGGACAGAACTGGTACCTGAATCACGTGTCTGGTGTTACCTGGTGCCTTCCCGTGGCACCGGCATCTCTGCACATGCGGGTATTGTGCTGCCCTGGGTGCCGTGGGGCTGTGTTTCCCTGGGGTTCTGCCCAAGGCAATGGGCCCTGCTGAGATTCAGGGACATCGCAGGGGGTGATGCTGTAGGATGGCTGTGCGGTTTTAAATACCTGACCTGCCGTGTTCATGGCATGGCTCCTTGGCACTGATTTTAGCCAAAAAAGGTGCTCTATTCTAGGCTTGGTGCTGCAGATTCATCACACAGAGACTGAATTTGTTTTAAATTGGGTTCACAGACCAGCATTAATTTGTCTTATCCTTGGAAAGTTTCATCTCGGTGATGTTTTCTGTCTGACTTCTCACCACGGTCGCCTCAGTGTGTCCGAGGAGCAGCACCCATGAGCTTGGTGGGTCCCAGGTTTTGGGGTTTGCAGGCTCCTCTCTAGAGCTGGGTCTAAAGGTATTAAGTTTTCCCCTGAGAAAATTACATTGTGACAAAATGAAAATATTAGGCAAAATAATGTGTAATGAAATTTTGTTTCAGAGGCCTTTGAAAGCAATTGGACGCATTTCCACATTCTGTTTGGCATTCTTCAGATTATCTTTTTTTTTTTTTTCTATTTTCCAATTGGGAATCTTCAAAATGAAATTTGAAGCAAATCACTTTATTTTGCTTCATAAAAAAAAATAATTTTTCTATATCAAACTAGGGGAAAATGTTGAAACTTGAGCTTTTTTGCTGGGTGTAGAATCTGCTTTGCTCAGCCGTGTGTAGTGAGCGGCGTGGTGGTTCGCAGGAGTGACCGACGCTGATGCTGACAGGAGTTCCCTGGCTGTTGGTTGCAGCTTGACCGGTCGTTAGAGCTCTTCCCAAAGACCTCAAATGCACGGTATTTCTGCTGCGTCAGACACTTTCTAGAGCGCCTTTCCTGAAACTGGCTACTGGCAAGATTAGATTAAAATAAACAAAAAAACCCAGCCAACCTGCAGTCACGGGTCTGAAGATCTGGGCTGGAAATTTGTGTGAGATGGGTGTTTTCACACTGTAATCCGTCCAAGTGTTGCCTGCTTGGCACAGCTGCAGTTTGTAGAGTCTGGAAATTAATAAAATATTGTATTCATCAAGTACAGCTATCCGAAAGAGAAAAAAGGGAAAAAACCCAACAGCCCACCAGCAACCAGGTGGACTTAAAGGAGAGTCTTCTGAGTGCGCCGTCCCCTCAGGAGAGCAAGGTTTGGCCAAAGGCAGGAAATCCCACCAGGAATAAAGGATGGTTTCACAGCAGACAGCGAGGTGGCTGTGCCCGTTGCACCGTGCCATAGTGGTCAGTGTTTGGGTAGCCTGAGCTTTCCTGGGAAGTGTTTTAGTTCCAGTAGGCGAGTGAGTGAGAGGAGTTTGTGGCACTGCACGTGTACATGACGTTGGGTGGGAGGTGGATGACCCTGGGGCTGTGCCCACCGTGGTTGGGATGCTGCTCAGTGCCTCCTGCACCCAGCACTTCACGTGACATTCCGTGTCTGTGTCCATGTCACGGACACTTGTGAGGTGTGTGCTGGTCCTCACAGCATGTCCCAAGGGAAGGTGCCTTAGCAGGGGACTTGCTGTGGGGTTGGGGGTAGTGGCCGGGAACCCCTGGTGTTCTCCATGGGGTGATTGATCCTGACTGAGGAGAGGGATGAAAGAACCATGGCCTCTGGTGGGTGCTACTGCATTATTCTTGCTGGTTGCCTTGGGTCTCCTGAGTGGGGATATTCCTCTGGTGGCTTCTTTCTCCATACTCGGGTGTTAACACTGCATATTCTGTGTTTTCCTGGGGTGTCATGGCTGCAGGCAAACCTGAAGAAGTTCATGGAGTACGTGCAGATGCTCAACGCAGAGAAGGTCTGCAGACTGCTGGAGAAGGGACTGGACCCCAACTTTCACGATCCAGATACTGGAGGTGAGACTGGCTTCTCCAGAGAGGGGAGGGTGACAGAGCAGGGTTGGGGGAGAAAGTATCCAGGGACGCAGAGGGAGCTGGGGGAGTGGTTGTTTTTGAGGAGATGTGGCAAATTATATTTCATCTGAAATGTAAGGTATGGAAGAGAGGGATATAAGCTGAATTTGTCCGTAGTGTGTCTTCTTATGAGGCTTTGGGTCTTGGGAGCATGAAGTTACAGAAGGCTCTTTGGAGAAGATGGTGCGTGAGTGGGAAAGATACAGAGTCTGGGAATATGGCATAAAATGAGAGAGCACTGGGGCCGTGCGCTTTCGCTGTGGGATTCTGGGGAGGATGAGGCTGTCTGGGAGACTGGTGAGTTGGAATCGCTGTCTGAGGATCTCTTCATGGAGCAGTCAAGAGGTTCAAGTGTTTTGGGGGTCAGGAAAATAAAATCTTGGCCTCTGGTTTCCTCAATTTTTTGTTTTCTCAATTTTCTTGTTTTACTCCTGTGATTGTGAGGAAAGTTCATCCTGGAGAGGTCTGGTCGCTGGGGTGCTGGTGGGTGGGCTGTCTGGGGGCTCCTGGCTGTGAGCAGCGAGATCAGACTCCTGCACCTTCTCCTTACTGATGGGGTGACAAGGGAGGATTCTCTCCTTTTCACCCGCTGGGAAATCTCATTGTCTTGTTCTGAGAGAGGAGTTACTGCTTTTGTTGTTCCTCTTTTAAAGTAATGCAGCCTATTAGTATTTATTATAGAGCTGGACTTCTGCGTATGAGCCACGGGCACATTTCCAACTCATGAGCAGACTCCAGCCTGATGATTAATTTCCTCTGTTTCTGGTTCAGTTGGATGTTTTTTCAGGTTGTTTCTGAAACACTGGCTACCCCTGCACTCGGGGATTTGGTGTGTCCAGCAGAGTGTGGTGTCGGTGGCACTCCTGTCCTCTCAGACAAGGTGGCTGCACCCGACCTGCCCTTTGGGAAAGGCTCCTGCCAGCCCCTGAGCTGGGAAAGTGAAAGCTGGTGCAGCCCAACTCTGGCAAGAGCCATTTGAACGCTGGCCGGGAGCGTTTATGGTGTTTGATTTGCTGGTGGAGCCTCTCTGCCTGAAGCTGCCAGGGTGTCCCGATGGACAACTCCTATGAAAAACAGCTGAGAGCAGGTGAGCGTGGTCACTGTCTGCCCTGGAGCACATCCAGACAGCTCAGCTCTGTGTGCTTTCCACTTTTGCCCAAGACCTTGCAAGCGTTTTGAGGGATCTTTCCTTTTAAAGAGAGCCCTCTGCTCTTCTGAAGCTGACTCAGCTCTCCAGAGCATACTGAGTTGCAGAGCTACTTGGAAAGACACTGTGAGAGTTTGGGATCTGGTAGGGGTTGAGCCCAGATGTTATTTCACAGAAGAGTAGAGGCTCAGAGGAGCTGGCTCTTGAGCACTGAAGAGACTCTCAGATATGGGGGGGAAGAAGGAAAATCACCCGACCCAAATAGTTGTTTGGATCCAGTTCAGAAGCCAGGGCAAAGCCAGAGTGGGTGCTGTGAGATGCGAAAATAGACTGTTCGAGCAGAGGGAGTTTTGGACACCTCGCTCCGGAGTCCTAATTCTTGTGCAAAACCAGTCCATTACTGCTTGCTTGACAGTCTGGTTCTTGAACTTTGAAAGAGTGACATAAACCTGCTGTTTAGTATTCCTGGGCTACTGGAATTTAAGGCCAGATGGAGCTGTCGTACCGTCCGACCTGACCTCCTGCATCTCACAGGATGCTCCTCACCCTCTGTGTGTGCCTGTTCACTAAGCAAAGCTCGAACATGTTTTCCAGAAAGCCATCAATCTTGATTCAGGAACAGAAGATCCCTGCCTTTCCTTCGTTATTTGGTTAATCGCCCTCATGGTTTAAAATTCATCTCTCATTTGAATTTGTATGCTTCAGCTTCCAGCTGTCGTTATACTTTATCTTCCAGATTAAAGGGTACTTTAATACCTGGTATGCCTTCGCATGAAGGTATTTATACATGGTAATCAAGTCAACATTCAGTCTTCCTTTCCTTAATTAAAGAGAGGCCAGACTCCTTCAGTCTTTCATTTGGAGGTATTTTCTCCAGTTTTCCTGTCATTTTTGTGACTTGACATGTCACTCTTCCATTTTTAGGTGGTTTTTCAGAGCACACGTAGCAGACAGCGTGCTGCCTCCTGTGCCACCCATCCTGGGCAGGCGCAGTTCTTCCTGCAGGTCCCTCTGCTCCAGCCTCTGGGTGCTTGGGAGGATGGGGACAACCATGGGGCTCTGGGGTGGGACCCTACCTTACGTCCTGCTGGATGGAGGAGCCAGGAGGTCCTCTCTTCCCTTTCCTTCTCCTGCCTTATGGCCTGTCCCCACCTTAACTGGGGTTACTGGGCTGAACAAAGTGGAACTGCGAAGCAGTTCCTTGCTTGGAAGTGTTGTTTTGGTTTTTTGTTTTCCTTCCCAGAATCACAGAATGATCTGGGGTGGGCAGGGACCTGTGGAGACCCCCCAGGCCAAGCCCCTGCCAGAGCAGGG
>VXBW01003246.1:51183-85926 GCA_013400375.1 Thinocorus orbignyianus | reverse complement strand
CCTTGGCCGCCAGGGCCCGTTGCTAGCTCCTGGGCATCCTGATGTCCTCCAGGACTCCCAGGTCTCTTTCCTCAGAGCTGCTCTCCAGGAGGTCACTCCCAGCCTGTCCTGATGCAGGGGGTTATTCCTCTCCAGGGACAGCGCCCTACACTTACCCTGGTTGAATTTCATCATGTTCCTCTAGGCCCAGCTCTCCAGCCTGTCCAGATCTCAATTCCCATTGATTTCCCACACAGCCCAGGCTCTCAAAGGCGTCATCCTGCAGGGCCTCTGTGCCCTTGGTTCCTGGTCCTAACCCAGCCCTGGTTGTCCTCTTCCAAGCTGTGGTGCATCTGGCCAGAGATTTGCACTTACTTCAGGATTATTGTTGAGGATCTACAACAGAGTCAAGTTCTAACACTCTGAAGAGCATGTTCAGCACCCACATGGTGGGCCACATTCCCCTGTGACCACTCCGACTGCCGGAGGAACACGCCAGGAAGACATTTCACACTACTCATGGTGATGCCATATAGGACCCAGCTGAGCGTGACCCTTGCATCAGTGCAGCCAGACTGGTGATGTACCAAGGGGGAAGGAGTTAGGTTGGAGTAGGAGGACCTATTTACTGTAAAGCATGATTGGCAATGTTAATGATAGAGGTATTCTTTAATGCTGTGTCCATTAATTTCCAAATCACCTTTCCCAGCATTTTCCCAGGATCGATGTTATTTATCCGATTTGCAGTTTCATGGATCATTTTTCTTGTCTCTTTTTGAACACTGGCCTGACACTGCTTTTCATCTGGTCTTTTTGAATGTCCCAATATTTAAAAATTTATTAAAATTTACCTTTTTTTGGACCAGGGAGAAGCTAAGGAGGATGATACACAACATTTACTTGATGTGAACAATTTATTCAGTATTTGGTAGCTTGTGCCAAAAATTCTTATTGGGTAATGGAAGGAAAAGAATACATTTCCACAGCAGCAGAATAAAAAATAGATGATGGGTCATTTTGCTATCTGTATTTGTTAGCAATTATATGCAATTGCTTGGTGATGGACTGGCTCACAGAGGGGCTGGGAATCCAGTTCTGTGCTGCCGGCCCGGGAGGGCACGGGGCAGCCGGTCTCCTCTTGGATTTATGGAGCTGCAGTTCTGGGTCACACAGAAATTGTTCTTCAAGGCTTCCCGGTCACCTTTTACTTTCCCTTTTCAGTTTTAAACCTCCCACATTTCCTGTGATCAGTGACCTAATCTAATTTCCCTTGACTGATTCCCTTAGGAAGCATCAAATGTTCACCTGGCTAGTTGGGATTTTCTTCTTTCCATGTCATCCCCAGCTGACTGGACAGCAGTCAGGTATTTAGCAGACTTTTATTTATGGTACTGAGATCCAAGGTAGCGCTCCCTTATGTTGGAGTGAAACAGTATCTATAGAAAAGTGATCAGTTTTAGTTTTTTAGAAAATGAAATTATATTTTATTGCTTGTTGGCTGGGACACCAGCGTTTTCCTTCATGGTGGAGTTGCCCCAATAGTACAAGTGATAATTTATGCAACTTGGAGATAAGCACTTAGAAATGAATGCATTTTTTCTTAAGTGGTTTGTAACAAAATCTTATGAAGGACCTTTCAACTTATTACTTCAGACGCTAATCCACTTGCAGTCCAAGTCCTGCTCTGAGTAATCAGTGGCCACACCATAGGTGATGGGTTTTTAATGTGAACTCTTTCTCTAGTCCTCCCTTGCTCTCTCAGCACTTTCTCGTTCTTGGAACAGTCAAGCATCTGTAATATTCCAAAATGGTGTAATTGTCTGTAGATTTCAGTCCTGGCGATTGTATCACAGTTCTTACTACTGTAAAAGCAGTCCCCATCCTTTTCCTTGTTTTCCAGCCTCTGAGCATTTTGCAAAAAGGAAGAAAAAGATCTTCCACACATTCTCTGTCAAATGGCTTTAATTACTTCTGATATGGTGCATTTGTGCTGTGCTTCCCTCTTTGGAGTCATTTCACTTGTGTTCTTAGTTAAGCATCTTCTTAATTGCTCTACCTATTTCTCAGAGATCATTATCTCACCTCTGGGTTTGGAAGAGCTGGTCGGGTCATTCACTGAGAATCCTCCAGAATGGGCCGGAACATCCCGGTTTTGCTCTCATCGTGTGGTTGGTGAGTCACATCCAGTGGTCTTTTGCCAGACCCCTTGTAGGACCGAAGGGATCTCTGGGATGAGAACATGGACTTTTCTGTCCTTCAGCTTTCCTTTCATGTCCTCATGCCCCATTTCCAGCAAGTTCCTGCCCTTCAACTTCCCAGGCTCATCCAGCCAAAGGAGAACTGTGGGCTGTCCTCAGCTTCCGTGGAAATGCAAGTTCTGCTGCCTGGTTCCCATTATCTTGGAAAGATTTCCAGGTTTTGGTGAAGGGCACCCAGACACATTTCAGTGTCCGGCTCTGAGGCTTGAACCAGTTACCTGGATGGGGGCACCTGGCACCAGGGAGTGTGAGACATCAGCATGGGCCTGGCTTGGAGTGGGGCTGTGGGATGGGGTGGGATCCGGTGGGATGGGGTGGGATTGGCACCCGTGGTGCGGGATGAGTCCTCATTGTGTGGCTGAGTCCCACCTGCCAGCTGCTGCAGGAGAGTTCAGCTGCACTCCACCGAGGTGTCACCATGTCTCCACCAACTGTGGAGAGAGCTTTCGCACTCAGTTACCCATGGGATGGACCCTCTCCCTCTGGGTTCAGCTTGAGGAAGATCATCCACTGTTTTGGTCTCATGGTTGGAACAGTCTGTCTTTCTTGGTGATACTTTTTAGGACCTTGGTCTCTCATGGATCTTTGTATGAAATTTGGGAAATATGAGCTGATGGTCTTGCTCAAAGCAATAGAAGTAACAGAAAATACAATACTTTTTTTTTTTTTTATTAACTACAACACTTCTGGCCATAATAGTAATGAATGCAGAGTTGTACTGGGGAAGAAAATCAATCTCAAACTCCCTTGTCCATCCCTCTTTGATGTACCCGTTTTGCCTTGTTTTGAACATGGCTGTTTCTGTAGTAACTCCTTGCTCCTCCCAGCTGGGTTCCTCGCAATGGTGATGGTTGTGGTTGGTTGTCCTCTTCTGTGGCCAATCTTGATGATCTGCTCTTCTGCTTCCTTTGTCTCCCCAGTTCCTTCTCTGCAGATCTTCTTGGGCTGCCTCTAAGGCTGGCTCGGAGTCCCCTGTCTGGCTGTCCTCTCATGAGTCTTCATATCTCAGATGGTACACAATGGTGCAATGTGCACTTCTGAACCGTATCTTTGTCACCAAATCACAGTTCATGTGCAAGACTGGTTCTCTCCCTCTGTAGCGAGCAAGAGAACCTCTAGTGCTTGCTCCCTACAACTCCCTAAAAGGAGGGGGTAGCCAGCGGGGGTTGGTCTCTTCTCCCAAGGAACAGACCATGGGACAAGAGGAAGTGGCCTCACATTGCCCCAGGGGAGGTTCAGATTGGATATCAGGAAAAACTTTTGCACAGAAAGAGTTTTTAAGCCTTGGAATGGGAGTCACCATCCCTGGAGGGATTCAAAAGCCAGGTTGACATAGTCCTGAGGGACAAGGTTTGGTGATGGTTTTTATCAGAGTTAGGTTGATTGTTGGACTCCATCTGAAAGGTCCCTTCTAACCCAGACAATTCTATGACTCAGAGCACAGTACATCCTTGGCACAGCCTTTCCACCGGTGCTGCTGGGGCAGATCCATGCCTGAAGAGAAGAAACCATATTCCCTGTGAAAGGCCCCTTTGGCAGTCCTTTTCTCAATGGCCTTGCTGACTACTCTAGAATGTCCCGAGCTGCTGGATGAAGGATGCAGAGGAGGCAGGGGTGCTGAGCGCAGCAGGGTGGGCCCTGTGCCCTGGTGGCAATCTCAGTGGTCCTGGGGCTGGGTGTGTGCAGGTGGTGATGCCATCACGGCATTCCCATCCCTGGGTGACGCATGAGCAGCTCTGTCCTCTGTGCTCTCCTCATGCAGCGTGCAGCTTGGTGGCTGTCACTGTTGTTGTTTCTTGCTGCTTTTGCGTTGACTGGGGGGAAGTCATGCAAGTGGCTGTTCTGAGAGTGGTAGGGCCTCAGACTCCATTAACAAGGACTCTTCAAGACGGGCCCATCGGAGCGTGGGGGCCCTGCTGTCGTGCAGTGATCTCCAGCTGTTTCATCACCCATAGGGCTTCTCTGGATAGAGCTGAGACACCGAGTTTGGAGGCATCGTGTGTGGTTGTACTGCATTTCTGATGAGTTGGGCTTGAGCAGAGGAGGCACGTAGCGATTCCCACCAGGAAAAGTTTCTGGAATTTATCATAGACTTCTGGTTCCAATCTACCTGCCTTCTGTTCCTCTGCAAGAAGATAAATTAGTTATCTCAAGTACCTAATCATTCAATTAACCGCAGTTTTGGAAAATAAAGTGGCTCATTTTTACTGAAAATCTTTAGGTGAGACTCCTGTGGCGAGCTGAGATTGCACCAGGACGGAGCCCCTCCAAGGGCTGGCAGTGAACGGGGCAGAGGTGGGGGAGGCAGCCTCTTCAACCAGCACAATTCCAGGTGGAAGAGGATATTTTAACAAGCCTTCAGAGTGTTCCCGTGTAAAATTGTGCTCATGTCATTTATGTTATATTTTAAAGTCTGCACAAAGCAGTAAAGATAGTTATTTTGATGTGGATACCTTAACGTTGGTTTGGAAGAGACTTAACAAATAGCTTTTTTTTATAAAAATAAATATATTTGGGTTATTTTTCCCTAGTCTACCTATTTCTTTCTTTTTTAAAAGTAAACATCTGTAGAATGGCAGCATTTATGGAGGTTAGGGCTCTATGTACTAACCCACATGGAACAGCACTATGAGAAAGGACACTTGCCTCTCTGCCCCCTGGAGAAGGTCTCGGTGCTGTCGTGATGCCTGTTCCGTGGTGCTGATCGTTAAGAGACGTCAGTGGTGGGTATGCTCGGTGTTGGAAACCCCTCTGCAGAACACGGTGTGCAAGCTCTGCGTCTTTGTGGTGTCCGACTCCTCTGTTTCCTGTCAATGCTTTTTGGCTGTTGTTAAGAGCCCAGTGCATTTTTATCTGAAATTGGGCATTGGGCAGAGAGAAAGCAAATTATTTTGCTCAGTTTCCACTGCGGGTTTTCATCCTGCCCGTTATGGGAGCATGGTAAGCCGTATGATTGATGCCTGTCAGTTGTGATCCTTTTTTTGTACCAGCTTGTACTGGGAGAAAATAAATATACATATGTGCAGGGTGGCGTTTTATTTTGGTGGATGGTGAAGTAAAAATGCAATGGTTCTGTGTCCTTACCACCCTGCCTTTATGTTACCTAGCCGGGGGTGATAGATGGAAGAAGATTTTGTCTTGCAGTTTTATATTCTAGGGCTTCCCCAAATCTCAGCTGGCAGCACAGGAGGTCTGCTAACATGGACATGTGCCATCCTAGAGGTTCATTGGGGAGGAGGCCAGTGGCTTCCCCAAACTGGGAAAGACACTGGGACCTGCCAGACACAGGAAACCTGGGAACAGAGGGAGTTGCTGAGGATGAAGCCAGTGAAGTCTTGGTGCAGGACACCGTCTCCTTGCCAGTTCCTGTGGAAGTGGAGAAGGGGTGTAGAGAGAAAGGAGAATTCAATGCTTAATATCCTCTTCCAGGATGGGGAAGACCCCTGTTGATTTGAACTTTGATTATGCCAAGGGTGAGCTAGTTCAGGAACTGGCTTCTGTGCCTCCAGTTCTGGAGGGAGCCTGAGGGTTGGTGGGAGCTGCCTTGTTCCTTGTGTTTGCTCTAGAAGCTGACTCGCAGGCTGCGGGGAGGCCTCCTGTTGAAGCACAGAAGCCTTTGGTACCATTATTGCATCCAGAGTTTTCTGTGAACCTATTGGTGCCTGGGAATTATTCCCAGGGACCTCATGCCCTCCAGTTGGCCGGGGAGGTCCACGGATGTGGCCAATCTTCCCATGGCAAAGCCGCGTGGCATGGTGGCCAGCAGTGTTGGGACCTGGTCTCCATGATGAGAAGTAATGCTGTGACTGGGGTTTCCCTCCTCTGGGAAGCGGCTGCAGATCAGGCTGCTGAGCACTCCCTGCTGCAGGGGAGCACCCCGAGAGCCAGCACACAGCAACATCTGACTGGAGACAGTTCTCAGTAATAAATCCTCTGGCCCTTCACTTTCTGAAGGTGGTGATGCCACAAACTTCCATGAGTGTTCTCTATTTGGGTGCCACCCATCATTGTGCCATCTCCAGGAACCAAAACTCTTATAGACCTTGTGATCTTGTTTTTTGGCTTTGGCCTTCTTCAGCTTCTCAAGGACTTTTTGACTGTCCTTGTCCCAAGTCTTTCTGAACCAGTGCTCCTGTCTTTGCCAGGAGGTGCTCACCTGGCCCACCAGCCAGGACTCTCCTGTGTGGGAATGTGGTAAAACCTGAAACTAGAGAGGAGACAGACAGAAGAAGGAAACACTCTCTTCCAAAAGGTCTTAGAGTTTTCTTGCCTGCTTGTCTGCATCACCTGTAAGAACCTGCAGAGATGCTGTGCATGGAGAGAGAAAAGGCTGCTGCACTGCCTCCTCGCTCCTAGGGGCTTTGGAAACCTTAGTTTTCCCTTGCTTGGGAATACTTCTATACTGAATTTTTAACCCGGAGCTTTCAGGTTTGTCAGTGAATTGGGACTGTGGGCAGATGCCCAACTAAGATTTCAAGAGAAGGAATAAATAAATGATGGTGTTTCCATAGCTTGGTATTTAGCAAGGGTAGAGAAAGCTGCAGTGCATAAGTGCTGGTCTTAATTTCTCAGCCATCCTTTACCAAATCGCTGTAGTAAATCTCCTCTCCTTTCCGGCGGAGCAGCGCTGCTATTAGCAATGCTCTTTTATCCGCTGTGTCTCTGGGGATGAGTCTACCAGGGATATTGCAAATAAGCCCTGACACCAAATGCTCCTTTCTGTGTGGCCTGGTCTTCAGCAGCTTGGATAATTACAAACACCATTTATTCTCCTTCCTTGTACAAAAGTGGAGGGGGGAACGCAAGCCCTTGAGGTTTTAGAAATTCAGCCCTTAAGCAGCTGAATCTTTCTTCTTCAGCCGCCCCTGTGCAACACAAATGTTCTCTTCTCCCTGTCTGAAGGCAGCTTGTGACTGCCCTGCTGATTTCTGAGGCAGGGAATGCAGTATTACTGTCCCAAAGACTTTGCAGTGCAGACCCCTCATAAACACGATTCGTCGTCTTCTCATTTTCTGTAACCTTCTCTTCTTCCCCTCTTGACCTGGGAAAAATAATGTTCCTGCAGGGATTATTTGTGGGTCGTTATCCATGGTCTTATTCGGCACAGGGAAATTAATAGTCCCACCTGCAGCCTGCTGGGCTTTCCAGAAAGCAGAGCTCTCCCCTTGCTCCTGTTTCTTTTTGAGGAGAGAAGTCCCGCAGCCCTGCCCAAGGCTTGGATTCTAGCAGTTCAAAGGGGATGTGCCTGTTGTAGGTAGGAAGGACGATGCACAGTTGCCAGTATTTTGGCAAAAATATTTTGGGTCACCAAAATACCTGCGCTGACTCTCGGTTTCTCTTTCCAGCAGCCACAGTTTGGGGACTTGTCATCCAAGTTGTCCCCATTAGGAGGGGGACGGTTCCCTTCTTCTGCTGTTGGTGCAGCTCGTTTGTATTTCTGACGTCAGTGCTAGTTTTGGGGGGAGACACGGGGAGTTTAGTCCCCTCATGCCTTGTCTGTGCAGGTTACATGCCTGTCACACCTTATTCTGAACCTAGTGACATCCCTGCTTGGAGCGATGCTCTTCTGCAGAGGTAAATCCAGTTAATGGACTTCAAACAGCGCTGGCTGCACCGTGAAATATCCCGTGCTCTGGGTACCATCCTCAGAGCAGAGCCACCGCGGGGACGCGGCCTCATCCCAGCCTCTTCAGCGCGAAGCCTGGGAGCTTTTGAGCTGCTTTTGGGAGCGGTTTTGAGCTGTGCTGGGGCAGCTGAAGGGCAGCACATCGTCCCCCTCCCCTGGCTGAAGGCAGGGAAGAGCCACTTCCCAAACCCTCCCAGCCCAATTTGCCACCATTCATGTTTCGGCGCTGCAGGACGGCTGGGAAGATGTTCCAGGAGAGACAAATGTGCTTTGAAAGAGATGAAAAGAAAAATTTCACAGTTTCTTGCTGTAGGTACATTTTGAGGATGTAAAGAAAATACTTGAGAAGTTACCGTTATTCTAAAATTAGAGGCGAGCCTGGGTGGTAGTTCGGCATGTAGAAAAGAGAAAGCCAGTCCTCAGTGTTTAAGGTGTGGTGGCAGCTGGGGAGCAGCAGGAGGATGGGAGGAAATCAGTGCATTGACAAAGAAGGGTTCTTGGCAGCGAGCAGCAGCAGGGACTGCGGCCGCAGCACGACTGAGGACAAAGAGCAGCAGGAGCAGGTAATTGGGGAGGAACCCTTGCGAGAGGCAGCGCGTCCCCAGCCTCCTCCTGCTGCTGGGAAAAAGCCCCTGCCGAAGGCGCCGGCACCTCGCTCCTCCCCGGTTCCGGCTGCGCAGCATCCCCACCGGCTGCAGCGTCGTGCCTCCAAGGTACACGTGCAACTGCTTGATGAGCAGCCCAAATAACTCACCTTCAGATGTGAAATATTTTCCATTGAGTTCAATTTTTGTAGCTAAAAGTAGGGCTTTGGCTGAGCCGGCCGTTGTGGTTAGATGGGGGAAGCACTGGTTGAAACTCCAATGGCTTGTGGTTTGTAAAGATACCGTCCTTCCCAGTTTAAAATCTGTTCAGCTAGTTGCTGTAAACCTTTTTTTTTTTTCTTTTTTTTCTTTTATAAGCAACTGGTGGTGTCTCTTTGAACTGAATGTGTAACTGGAGATCAATGAAAAACGAATTCAACTGAAATTGATGACTGACCGTCCTCATGTAATGTTCCCACCTACAGCTGCAAAACTGTTCCCCGAGGTTCCACTTACGGGTGTATTTGTCACGGGCAGGTGTTTTCTGTTGGTGTGTGCTATGGGGGTGTACAGGAGCATGGTGTGGACAGTAACCCTGTGCTCCAGGAGCTCACATGAAAACTTTCTTGTCAAGCCTGTTGTCCTCTCAGCTTGAACAGAGGAGCCTCCCTTTTCCTAAATGATAAAAGAAGTCCCAGAGTTACACAGATTTTTCACTTTTTAAAAAGACCTCTGGTATCAGAGTGGAGAGGTTGTTCCTGCTCGTGTTGGAGCGCTCTCTGGGGCTTCTCACCTTCGCTCTCCAGGTGGATTCCAGTTCTCAGGGCACCCCCAAATGTGAGGAGCCCCCTCAGTTTGCTGCTTCTGCGGCAGAGGAGCATCCCGGTCCCCTGCCAGCGTGGCTGTCCCCTCAAGTTGTCTCTTTGCTGCCGGCTTCTGGGGGGTGTGTGGATAACACCCGATGCAGAGGCTGCGCTTGGCAGATCAGGGATCTGGGACGGGTTCTGGGCACAGGAGCTCAGGTGTTTTATTGCACACCACAGCCTGTTTGGATTCGTTACTGTCACAGGAGTGACTGCCCGAGCATTACCAGAGCACTTGCCTTGCAGTTAAAATGTTAGCAATGCTTTTCAGCCTAAGCTGCCTTTAGCAGAGTGAAGAGAAAATGTAGCTACATGATAAAAACGTTAAGAAAACACTCCTTTAAGTGGAGTAGAAATGAACTAGAATCACAGATCGGTTTGGGCTGGACGGGACCTTAAAGTCTCCCCGGTGCAGGGACAAGTCCCACCACACCAGGTGGCTCCAAGCCCCATCCAGCCTGACCTTGAACCCCTCCAGGGATGGGGCAGCCACAGCTTCTCGGAGCAACCTGGGCCAGGCTCTCACCACCCTCAGTGTGAAACACGTCTTTCTAAATCTTCCCTCTTTCAGTTTAAAGCCCTCACTGCTTGTCCCAACACAACAGGCCCTGCTGAGAACTCTGTCCCCACCCTTCTCATCAGCCCCTGTCAAACAGGGCTGTGGATGCTGGCTCCTTGGTGGCCCCACGGGCAGAGCCCACCCCGGCTCCTCCTCGTGCCCGGGCATCAGGCTCTTACACGTGTTGCGTGCGAGACCTTGTCCTGCTGGTTCTTGTTTTCTGTTACGGATTTTGTGCGCTTATTAGTTAATTACCTTAAGCATATATTTGGATACACACGTTTCCAAGAATTAACAGAACGTAATCACTAAAATCCTAGATTAGATTTAGTGAACAAATTACTGGCAGCAGTTCATTCAGTGCATCTCGAAATGCTGCACTTGGACCTTTCTCGGTCCTCAGGACTCAGGATAACCTGACAGATTTTTTTCAATTGAATTTTGCATATTAATAACTGAGACTAAAGGGAGATTTGAAGCCGCCTTTTCTGTGTCTTTTAGCTCTTTGAAAAGTTTGTCCCATTTACGCAGAGATACTGAAATGCGACTGGTGGTGAGCTGTGTGTTTGTGATGCAGTGATGGAAGCGATGCCTGGAGCGGGGGCTGTTGGGGCACCCCAGCTCCTGTGCATGGTATGAGGTTTGTAGCAGCCTGAGCTCTTATTGCCCTGCAAGGGCCAGCTGTGTGCTCTCAAAATAATTAAAAATAGCCATCAATAAGGAAGAGATTTTATAGAAATGATGGTAGAAAAGCAGTACCTGAAAGTCAGCGTTAACAACAGAGATGAATCATAGAATCACAGAATGGTCAGAGTTGGAAGGGACCATAAAGATCATCAAGTTCCAACCCCCCTGCCCTGGGCAGGGACACCTCCCACCACACCAGGTGGCTCCAAGCCCCATCCAGCCTGGCCTTGAACCCCTCCAGGGATGGGGCAGCCACAGCTTCTCTGGGCAAAGCGATGGTGTTTGGCGCAGAAGGGAAGTGATGGTGCTTCAGGACTGGACTCTCCCCTCTGGCTGCCCTCTGCTTTTGGCTGGAGGTGGCCCCAGCTGAGGAGCTGGGCTGCGAGCCCTGCAGAGCTGCACAGCAGCTGGTTGTTGGTGGTGGGGAGGAGGAGAAGGGCTCTCCTGCCCCCGGAGCTCACCCGCAGTCTCCTGCTCTCCATCTCCCTTGGTGTGAGTCAGAACCCCATCCCCATCCTGCTTTGCTGGAAGAGCAGACTGTGCTTCCACCACTGCCACCCAGCTCTTCTGAACCACTCTGATGTCTGCCAGCTCCAGCGAGGTCTCCCGAGAACCTCCCCCCGCACCACGCTGGCAGTGCGTCCGTCTGTCTGTCAGGTGTGACAAACGGTGGCATTTTCAACCACCTCTTGGGCTGTGTCTGGCACTGCAGCCGCCGGGGGTGAGGAGGGCTGTAGATTCTCCACTGAGCCCTTGTCTTCAAGCTGTCGCTGAGCACGGAGATGTTTCCACTGCGTTTTCTCGATGTTGGTAGTCGTGTGGACGTTCCTGTGCAATACGGATGTTGGTACAATGGTAATTAGCTTAATGCTTCAAATACATCCCTTATTTTCTAGCTATGAAGCACTGCATGTGTCCTCTGCTAAGGTCTGATGTTGAGCAACAGATGTATGAAGCCGTTTTATTCATTGTGCCATTGACTCGGCCATATAAAACACTGTGTGTGTGTGTGTGTGTGTGAAATTTCTTAGAGATTGCTTCCTGTTTTCTTCCAGATTGTTGTTAAAAATGATTGACAGTTTTGAGCAAGGAATGGGTCCTTAGAAGACCGAGCTTCAACATTCTCATTTACTGGTGGTTCCTCTTATTGGTGAACACATCTTTAATCCTCTTGACAACAGTCTCCAGTAATCTTCCCTTTCTTATGTTGGTGTCTTGTACAAACCCCAGAGAGTTTTCACAAAGCTACGGGACCTTGTCTGACCTCTTCCTCCCTCCTTTAAAAATCTGCCTAATAGCAATGTTCTAAAATTAATATTCATAATCTTTTTTAGTTGTATGTCAAACCATTTTATTATTCTCATTTAAATAGTTATTTTTATTAAATCGAGAGATCTTAATTTATGTGCAAATTAGGTCAAAACCACACAACTGTGTTTCTGGCTGATGGCATCTTATTTCACATAGTGCCAGTGTTGCTCCTCGCTGGTGGTAGGGGTTTGGGTGGAAAGATGTGGGGATTTGTTTGAGAAAGGTGGTGTACTCTTTTTTTTTGGTAATATTGCACTCTGAAGAAAACAGATTTATTTAATTTATTTTGCAATCAAAATGCTTGGAAAAACATTCTGTTCATTAAGGATATTTTACTCATTTTCTATCAAAGGACACTTTTTTTCCTGCTTTGTGCTCCCATGTCAGCCCATGGGCAGGGGACCGTGGTCCTCCTGCAGCTCAGGTCTCCCTGATGCCGTTGGGATGGGACAGAGCCCCCGACCTGTGTCTCTGTGTGGCCCCCACCCAAGGAGTGGTCCTTCCTTCATGCGTGTCCACCTTCACGTGTGTTGGTGTGGGACCATGGTGGGGTCCTGCAGGGGCTTCTGGAGAGCTGAGGTGGATGCTGAAATCACATTCCTGAGGGAAGGGTGCAGAGGTTGGAAGAGGCTTTTCCATTCGGCACAGAGCATTTTGGAGTTGCAGAGAGCAGCAGATGGGCATCGGGGCTCTGCTCCGACAGGAAAAACAAGATCAGGGGGTGGCTGGGGCCGGTGGGAGTGTGCTGGGTGAGGGGGCACTGTTGGAAGGGATTTCCATAGTTCTGCTGGCTGCTCAAATTATATCCCTAAGGGAAGTCAGCCCTGCGTGCCCGGCAGTGCTGTGAGCTGGGACTGGTCCTGCTGAGAGCCACCAAGTTTGTGCAGGGCTGAGCTGGGCTCCTCGGAGGCGCGGGGGGTCGCACAGACGTGGGGGGCTGTGTTTTACGTTTGGAGCTTCCTGCTGGCGAGGTGGGGCGGTGGGGTCTGGCTGCGGGACAGCTGTGTCCAGAGGGGCTCGGGGCAGCTCCCTGGGTGCTGGGGGTTCTGTGGTGCAGAGCTGAGCCGCTCCCCAACGACAGCAGCCCCTTCTCCGTGCTTTGCTGCAGGGAGAAACTGAACAAAGACGCCGATTTTCACCCCTTTCGTGTGAACAGTGTGTCCACGTGTGCTTTCCTGCGTTGTCGTTTCTGCCATCCCTGAGGTGGCCCACGCTTTTCTGCCCCTCTCCTCTGTGGAGCTCCCACCCAGGAGAGCCCCACGGGCAGCCGGGTGCCCACACAGTGTTTGGGGGAATGGTTGGAGTCTGTGTGGGGCTGGGGGCAGATGCGGGGTTTGGTGCAGCTCATTTTTGATGGGGAGGAGGGAGGGATGAGATGGGATTGATAGAATCATAGAATGGTCAGAGTTGGAAGGGACCTTAAAGGTCATCCAGTTCCAACCCCCCTGCCCTGGGCAGGGACACCTCCCACCACACCAGGTGGCTCCAAGCCCCATCCAGCCTGGCCTTGAATCCCTCCAGGGATGGGGCAGCCACAGCTTCTCGGGGCAACTTGTTCCAGGGTCTCACCACCCTCACAGCAAAGAACTTCTTCCTAAGATCTAATCTAAATCTCCCCTCTTCCAAGATGAGATGGGATTGAGATGGGATGATGCTGGAGGCCAGGTAGGAGCTGTGGCAGAGCAGCAGGTCGGTGGTGCCCGTGGATGGGGTTGGCATCCCCAGGTCCTCACCCCTCTCCCTCCTGGGCTCTGCAGAGTGTCCCCTGACGGCGGCCGCCCAGCTGGAGCTCAGCGCCGAGATGATCAAGGCCCTGCGCAACGGGGGAGCGCACCTGGATTTCCGGACGCGGGAGGGAATGACCGCTCTCCACAAGGCCGTCCGCTGCCGCAACCACGCGGCGCTGCTGGTGAGTTGGGGGGTTCTCNCACCTCCCACCACACCAGGCTGCCCCAAGCCCCATCCAGCCTGGCCTTGAACCCCTCCAGGGATGGGGCAGCCAAAGCTTCTCGGGGCAACCTGGGCCAGGCTCTCACCACCCTCCCACCAGAGAAGTTCTTCCCCACATCTCGGCTCCATCTCCCCTCTTTCCTTGTCAAACCCTTCCCCCTTGTCCTGGGGCTCCCTTCCTTCATCAAGGGTCCCTCCCTGGCTTTTCTGGAGCCCCTTGAGGGACTGGTCTCCCCAGAACCTTCCCTTCTGCAGGCTGAACCCCTCCAACTCTCTCAGCCTGTCCCCACACCAGGGGGGTTCCAGCCCTCCCAGCATCTCCGTGGCCTCCTCTGGCCCCATGGTTCTGTCCCACCTGGGCCAGAGCACCTCTCACATTGCTGTCAGGGAGCACAGCCCAGGACAAGAGCAGGGCAGTGATAACGTGAGCCCTGGGGAGAAGGTGGGGTGGGCACTGCCTACTGCCATGCCCACAGTGTCCCCAGACCCTCCGCGGGGCAGGTTTTCCTCCTGCCCAGCAGCCCAAAGTCGCAGAGTGAGGCAGGCGCTTCTCTTGCAGACGCTGCTGGACCTGGGTGCCTCCCCGGACTACAAGGACAGCCGGGGGCTGACACCCCTGTACCACAGTGCCATGGTGGGGGGGGATCCCTACTGCTGCGAGCTCCTGCTGCACGACTACGCCCGGCTCGGCTGCGTGGACGAGAATGGCTGGCAGGAGATCCACCAGGTGGGATGGACAGTGGGACGGAATGTGGCTGGGGTGACTGCTGTCCTGCGGCCGGTGGAGGGTTGTGTCCCATCCCCTGGGGTGCTGCGGGTGGTGGAGGCCCTGCTTGGCAGGGGTGGCTGGCACAGGGGCCAGGCTGTAGTGTGGGGGATGTGCCTGTGGTCCAGGAGCAGCTCTGGCTCCATCCCAGGACAACACTCAGGCTGTTCTGTTTGCTCAGTGCTGTCTGGGATCCTCCCCAGGTTGGAACTTGCTCATGGGATAGTGCTTTGGGATCTCAGTCCAACGCCCAAGGTGTCCTGGCTCCAAACCATGGTTTCACACACCAACAAGTGGATTTGGCACGGGGAAGACATGAGCCAGGGGTTAGAGGATGTGATCCAGCTTTGTGCTTCAAGACTGAGAAACGCTGGGAGAAGGGAGGATGCGCTGGCTCTGCCCAGAGTCCGTGTCTTGGGCCGTTGGGAGGACAGGTTGCCTTTGGGCCTGTGGCCTCCTGAAGCCTCCAGCACAGGGTAGACAAGTACTGGCACAGCCATGGCTGGATAGATGAGAATGGAAACAGAATAGATGAGCATTTGTGATCCTGATTTGCTGGCTGTGACTGTCACAGAATCACAGAATGGTTAGAGCTGGAAGGGACCTTAATCATCTCCAGTTCCACCCCCTGCCATGGGCAGGGACACCTCCTACTAGACCAGGTTGCTCAAAACCCCATCCAGCCTGTCGTCCAACCCCATCCTACCTTACTTGGGCAGGTCTTCGAGGGCTGGTCGTCCCAGGATGGACCAGATGTAGAGGAAAATACCACACCAGTTAAGTAGGGATGTAGGTCCTTTGCCCTCCTCCTTGCCTGCTTTTCAGCAGGTTATTGCACCGAGAGAGCAAACAGCCCAGAGGAAGCCCTGGTACCACGATGATACTGGTCCCAAATTTGCAATTGATGTAGAGGTAGTTTCTCCAGTGAGCATTCAGGTGTATGTTCAGCCTGGAGAAGGCTCCAGNGTGTGTGTGTGTGTGTGTGTTGATGGGACTTTTCAGGTTACAGGTCCAGCCTGCTTCATCTTTCCTAGCACAGATGAATCTAGCAGAGGATGTTAAGGGATTGATCATCTTCCTTCTGCTTCTTGATTTTCTGTTTCTTTTTTCCATTTTGGGTTTTGAGCAGGCATGTCGCTATGGCCATGTTCAGCACCTGGAGCATCTTCTCTTCTACGGAGCTGACATGACTGCACAGAATGCCTCAGGAAACACCGCTCTTCACATTTGTGCTCTCTATAACCAGGTACTTCTGTGTGATCTGGGACATGAGAACAAGAAAGTGTAGCTGGAGCACCAGCCTGCCTGAGGCAGAGCGAGCACAACATTGGGCTGGGACACCTCGTGGATGTGACTGTTCCCAGACCCAGAAAGGTTTTTCTTAAGTGTGTCCACGCTCTGGCCTGGGATGAGGCTGATCCTGTTTGTAGCACCAACCTGATTTTGGATTTCCCAAGAGGCAGGTGGCCAGAGAAGAGTCCATGGTTTAATCTCTTCCCATTCCCGGGACGTTTCTGCTGAATTACTGCCTAATATGCTGTGATTTCTCCTCTGGTTCCTGTTCCCACTTTGCAGCCAGTCCTGCTCCTGGATAGGAGGGAGCTGTTTGCCTGGGTGGAGAGTTGCTAATTGGGCCCAGGTGCTCACATTTAATTTGAGGTGACACCTGGGGCACACACCTTCCTGTGGCTTTCACCCTGCTCTGGGGACTGGGGTCCTGTCCTTCTTGGAAATGGCCCTGACTTCTTCCTGCTAATCTCTGAATTTTGGAGAGGGCTGTCTGGGTGACACAGGGCACTGCTTCTGCTTTACCTTCTGTGTGGTCACTAACCTCAGCTCAGGAGAAAAGGAGGGTGGTGGAAGAGCCCTCTCTGATCTTGCACACCCCCTGTTCTCTTTCTGAGATTTGCAGGTCAGTATCTATGGATTTTCCTGTAGGTTTTGCTCCTTCCTGGAGATTTCTATACATTGTATTATGTGGCTTTTGAGTATAAATGGAATTTTCAGTTTCTGAAGTGTCCAGGCTTTTAAAGTTGAACCCTATTATGTTTTTCTGTGCTGGCCACTGTGTCCGCAGCTGGGCTGGTGCTGGGCATGGCCGTGGCACCTCAGAGCTGCATGCAGGCGGGTGGACTTGGTCAGCTTGGTGCTGGGGTTGGCCAGCCCACAGGGGCTGAGCATCCTCCCGCATCCTTGCCAAAGGAGGTTTTCTGGGAGCAATCAGACCACATGAACTGTTTCTTCATTGTCACTTCATTGCTAATTGGTCTTTTCTCTTTCCCCCTCCCTTGCCTTCACAGGAGAGCTGCGCTCGGGTTCTCCTCTTCCGTGGGGCGAGCAAAGACATTCGCAACTACAACAGCCAGACAGCCTTCCAGGTGAGGCAGCGAGCACCGGGCCCCGTCCCCCCCAGAGCCCCCTGTGACCCCCGGTGGGGGCAGCCTCTGCCAGGGGTCCTGGGCACGTGTGGGTGAAGCTCACGGCAGCAAACCCACTGGTTCGGGGTGTCTGATCTGAGAGTGGCTTAATTGCAGGAGCTGGAGGGAGGGAAGAGAATGTGTGGTGCACGTGGAAAAGGCTGTGAAGGTGGTATCTTATGGTGGGAGACTGCAAGAGCTTGGCTTTTTGGGCCCTGTGTAATGGGGGTGGGAAGCAGAAGTTATCACTGTCTGTAGAAACGTTGCAGTAAATGGTAGAGAAGAGCAGAGTCCTTAAAAATAAAGGACAGTGATGCCACGGAAATCAATGCACCTGAACTCGTTAATCAACTTCAACTGGAAGTTAGAAGACATCTAGCCAGGAGAGGAGTGAAACTCTAGAACAGCTTGCCAGTAAATATGCTGGGTAAGGCAGGTGGAGAAGGGAAATTGGGTGAATTTGTGGTGCTGCTCCTTTGTGAGTTTGCAGCTCGTGGGTAGCGACTGCCTGTGGGTTGGATGCAGGAGGGCTCTTCCCAGCCAAGGTCTGCTTTGTCCCTCTTCTGAAGCTTCTGAGCTTGGAATAGCCGTTCTGCCTGTGCTCTTACTGATGCACAGGTGTTTGCCTGAGGAGCTTTCAGAAATGTTGTGGCTCGTGCTAATCTTCAGACGTCCCTTGAGAGCAGAGAGCCTCTGTTGGTGTGTTACTCATACGCCAGCTCGGGGGGCTGCAGATGAGCTGGCTAGTTGTTACCCCATTAGAAATGCCTTTTCTTGTGTCTCCTCAATGTTTGTAGTGGCTTTAGGTTGCACAGTGCCTGCAAACATCACGTGTGGCCCCTGTGAGAGAGGAGCCCTGTCACAGACACTGTGGGTGCTGTTGGAGTGACAGCACGTCCAGGGGGACGTGGGCAGGGGATGGCTGGGCTGATGCTCTGCGGGTGGGAAATTGGCCACGCTGGGCTGTGCTGTGCTGTGCCAGCATTCCTCCTGTGCAGGGGCAGTGGGTGCAACCAGTAACCCTTGGTGTCCCACTGAAATGGCACCGAACCCCTGTGTGGCCTGTGCCAGGGGCACGTGGAGGAGCTTGGAAAGTCTGACCTGACCTGGTCTCCCCAACCCCCTCCTGCAACTGCGCTCTGTTCTGCATGAGGGTGTTTCATTCAAATGTTAAGTAGGTTTTGACTCAGATTAATCATATTGTCCCCAAAAGAGTGCATGGAACTGGTGTGTGCGCTCACCAGGGTTGTGTACAGGAGTCGGGCGGCTGTGCGGAGGTGGTCAGTCCTGAGTCACCTGTGTGCTCGGTGTGAGGAACTGAAAATGCTGAGGTAGTTTTTGGGAAATGAACACATAGCTTATAGTCTTGTTGAAAACTACTTTCTTTATTAAGGCTGGGATGGTGTTGCTTTCAAGCTGTGCGTTGTTTTGGCTTGGAGGATGAGGAGAAAAAAGGGCCTTGAAGGTCAAACTGAGCATCCTTAAGGGCAGTCTGTGTTTCATCATGTGCAGGAACTCGACATTTACATCATTCAGTTAATTCTCCTGTTAAGGGATGGTTTTCTGGTCGTATTTGGGAGAGTCACTTGTGTGATGAGGTGTGTGTGCCTCTGCAGAGAAGGGGAGACTTGTCCACCCCTCCACAGTGGCCTGGGGACCATGGGGGGGACTGACTCTAACGGGGTGTCAGGAGCAGAGGTGCCAGCACAGCTCTGCTCTGAGCAGTGGCTGCCAACGACAGTGGATGCTGGAGGATGCCTGAGCTCAGCCTGTGGTGGACAGCCCCGTTCTCTGAGAACCCACCATGGCTCAGACGTTCCTCCATCTGCCCCGTGTTATCTTCTGCCTTGTAAGGTGGGTCGTGAAAGGGCTTCATGTGGCAGGGTCTGTCTGGCTTGGAGACTGCTGCCCTCTGGAGCTTTGCTTTGGGGATTGGGGACAATCCCGTCTGACTCTTCTCTGGTTTAATGTTAAAGTATTTATTTCCAGGGAAGGTCTTTTTGCAGGAAACTGCTGTCTGCTTGTTAAGATGAGCTGAACTTTTGGAATCAAGAGATGGAGAAAGGGCAGTCTGTGCTTTGGGCATTGGCAGGGCGTGGGAAGGGGTGGTGGATGGTGGCAAACGGCTCCTGCTTGTGTCCTGCAGAGCCCTGGTGGGTCTTAGGGAGGGAAAAATAGAACGGGAAAGACAAACACTGAAATAGTGTGAGAAATTGGGAATTTCTGTTCCAGAGACTGAAAAATGTGGTTGGTGACCCAATCAGATAGTTAAATGGCAAATCCAAACCAGAATTTGATGTTTGTGATGTGCTGCCTTTGGTTCCCAGCTTTCAAAGAGCAGCTCTCCAGCTCCCAGCTTGGGTCACTTGCTGGAGGCTTCAGCAAGTCATTAAGTCAGTGTCTCCTGCAAAGTCTGGAACTGTCTCCTGTGTTGCCTTCTCCTGGCCGCAGTGACAGGGTGCTGCCTTCCTGTGGCTGTGTCCCAGGCGGAGCTGGGATGAGGGGTCACAGCCCAGCCTGACCCTTCTGTTCTGTGGCCACCGGCAGCTTGTGTAAATACCTCTGCTTGGCTGTTGGGTCAGGTTACTGGACGCACCTCCTGTTAATTTGATTGCTGCTGTTAATCAGATAGCTCGGAACCAGTGGCCTGAGATGACTCAAGATAGCAGGGAGTAATTTAGCGGGTTGAGAAGCTGTAATCTGCTTGGTTAGCTTCCCTAAGGTGGATCAGCATGCCCATGGCCTGGGGAGATGTTCCACCTCCTGCTGGAAAGTGTCCTGTCTCCCACTGGTGGAGTGGGGTACGTGGTCCATGGGAGGGCAGGAGTGCCCAGGGCAGCATCGCCTCTTTGTGGCTGCAAACAGGCTCCGGGGGGAGAGGAGGAGCAGGGTGGGTTTAGGTGGAGAGTTTTCCCAGAGTATCTTCCCGGGTGATCCGACCTCTTTTTTTCCTGAGCCAGGTTTGTACCTGCCTCTGTCTTCAGTTGCTCTTAGCTGGCTCTTCATCCATAAATTGTCTAAGAGAGTCCCCTGTGAACGTGCAGTCCTTCCCAAAGCTCCCCTACCTCATCCACATAGGTTTTCACAGAAGGATGGAGACATCATTATTCAGGTAATACATTGCATACTCAAAATGTACGGGATGAAAAAAAGTTAGAGGGATTTTTGGTTTTGCTTTGTTTTTTCTTCCCCCCCTCCAGCTGCTTTAGCAGTCTCATTGAGCAGAAGCAAAGTGCTGCCACAGCACTCGTCTCAGAGCTCCCGTGTGCCCTGAGGTGGTCACTGACAGGATTTGAGGTGTTGGCCAAGGGAGTGTGCTGTGGGTTGGGAGTGGTGGGAAGGACAGGGACTCAAGCTGGGAATGTGGACACCGACAGTTGGTGTGGATGTGGTGAACCCACCATCCTCTTTAAACAACAGGAAAGTACCCAAAGAGGACTGGAATGTCTGGACAGGCCCATGGGAAGGCAGATGAGTTAACACCATGAATGGTGGCTGACTCAGTCAGTGGTGTCCTCCCTCCCACCCTGCATCCCAGGGAGCTGAAGTCCTGTGTTCATAAGTGTAAGATCAGGATGGCAATTCCTAGGGAGTTGAAATCCTGCGTTCGTAAGTTTAAGATCAGGATGGTAATGTTCCCTCCCTTAGGAGGGTGAAGACTTGTCTATGATTCTTGTTCTTTGAGATGCTTTTTTATGTTGTGCTAAGGTTACCCACCCTCACTACTTCAGTCTTGTTCTTGCATGGGACTATCGACAGCTCTTAGTCCCCCAGGTCAGCTTGTCTACGCTTTCTTGTGGTGTTCACAAAAGCATTCTGTGCTGGCTGCTGTTCAGCTGCAGTGCTTTGGGGTTCTCTTTTCCCTTTCCTCAGTGTCAGGCTGACAGAGCGATTGCAGAAGAGAAGACCTTTCAGATTCTGCAAGTGACCGTGTCCCTCCCTGAGCATGCAAATCACACAATTTGACTTGGAAATGAAATCACTTACCTTTGCAAGCTGAACCTCATCAGAATGATGATCCACACCTGGTGGTGCAAGCAAACCATGTGAAACAGCCTTCCTGTGTCACACTGGGGTTTGACATCCAGCTGATAACAAGTGGTTTGATGGGGCCTTAGCAAGGGTGCAGAGGGAAGGAGATAGCCTTTGCTCTTGCCGCTGTCCCCATGGCTCTAATCCAGTTTGCTGTCTGCCAGGACCTCAGGGCCTTTTCTGCTGCATTGCTCCCCAGTGTGTGTCACTGCCAGAGTTGCTTCTCTCCCAGACACAGGGCTTTGCATTTGCTTGTTCAGTTTCCTGGGGGTCCTGCTGGCCCGTTCCTCCAGCTTGTCCAGCTCCCTGAGTTGGGTGTGACCTGCGAACTGGGCCTCTGCAGTGTCTACCTGTCACTGGCCATTGGGCAGAGAATGACCCATTAACAACCACTCTGAGCCCAACCATCCAACCAGTCTTCCCCACTGGGCTGTCCACCCATCCACACTGCAGTGGCCTGATATCTGCACCGATAAAGTTGAGACATGGAAGGCTCCATCTGTCTTGCTTCCCTGTGTCCTCTGAGACAGCTACTGGTTTCCCCACCTCCATATCAAAGAAGTTGGGCCATCTGTGCCACTCCTGTCTCTCGGCAGCCTGCCTGGTGTGGGGCTGGAGATCTGCTGCAGGAGCCCTCCTCTCCTCCACATAGAGGTTTCCCTGTAAACAGCAGGAGAATCCTCAGCAGCTGCTGTTGATGGATCTGTACCAAACAGTCTGGTTCTGCTCCCCGTGCCTCTGCATCTGCTTCCCCATTGGTCCCAGATGCTCTGTGTGGGGGTAAGACCCTGCCTCCCCTGGGTTTATGCCCTTTGGTTTCTGATCCCCTGGTCTCTGCCAGTGCATCAGGTCTCTGTTTCCTCTCTGGTTTGAAGATGTCTTAAGGACTCACGTGAGTGTTTTCTTTCTCAGGAGTCCAGTTACTCTGATGGGATTAAACCAGGTGTCACTTGCTGGCACAACCCTGCACTTTGAACCTCTGGGTTGCTTTTTCACCTTTTCTGTAATAAAGGTGACTTTTCCGGTTGTCCTTACCCCTGCATAAAAAGTAGAAGTCTACTCCTCATGGTCAGGTCATCTCTTGCCTTGCACTGTGTTTCCCGGTGGCCCATCAGAGGTGCCAGCAGTTTCCTTCTAAGCATCATCCAAGTTTTATCTTGTTCACAATGCGAAGTTCCCGGTGTTCTTTCCCAAACCTCACATCTCCAACATGGAGCTTGAACTTTGTGTTCTCAACATCAAGATGGACCTTCCTTGTCTGGGAGGTTTTGGAGTTTCCTTGGGCTGTCACTGAATGTTCCCGAAAGGTCCATGGGTTGACCGTGGTGGCCACATGCAAGCCCTTGCTGTAATCAGTAGTTCAAAGGGAAACAAAGGGGTGTTGGGGTGTTTCCAGTTGACAGCTGTGTTTACATGGGCCTGAGTCATCTTTCTCCTGCGTGTGTTCTTGCAGTCCTCCCTTCCCAGCAGTAACGGAAGGTGGTTCACTGCATCTTTAACGTGCCATTTCTGGATGGAGGCTTCTCATCTGTGTCTTCTGCAAATCTCATTGCTTGGCCAAAATCATCTGTGGCTTTTCCCTTGTCTCATCAACGTTTCTGATGTCCAGACTGAGGCCATCAGGGCTGATGGTCCCCAAGTGCTGCTCATAATACCAAAATCGCGCTATGTAAGACATCCTGGGAAACCATTTGGCTCTAGTTAGTTTCCACTCTGCTTTGGTCCCTTTATTTACCCAAAATATACACTGGAGAAACTTTTATAAATGTGTGAACTTGTTATAAATGTTTATATAATGTTATATAGATGTTATAAAGCTTTTAGATCTAGTAACGATGGCTATGAGGGCCTATCAAAATGTAAGCTCAGCACTGGAAGCTGTAATTGTCAAGAGATAGTGATCCAGTGTTGTTTATTTAGGGAAAAAAAAATAATCATAACTTTTTAAAGGTTTGCTTGTGTGTGTGAGCAGGCGATTCTGGTATTGAGCTGAAACTAAACGTAGATGGTGATTTCTTTCCTGTCCAACTTGTGTGCCAGTGGAGCTGTGGGAACACTCCTGTTGGCTCATCCCAAACATCTGCTGTAGGCTTCAGGAGAACAGACAAGTTTCTTAATGATCAGTAAATGTCAAACTTGTACAAATTTCTTTGTCTTCGTTATACTCATGGTTGAACTTTTCCATTTATACGTATACAGGATTAACATATGCAGGATATAAAAATAATATGCAAGGAGTTGTTTCAAATTCCTTCTAATTTCACTGAACTTTAACAATCAGAGTGGCTGCTTTTCTGTCAAAAAATTATTTGTCTTTTTGATTTCCACAAATTTTGTGTGGTGGGGTTTTTCCTTCTCTCTCTCCAGGTTAAATTCTTCTAAACACATCTTTGTGATGATGGATTATTTTGGTGGTTTTCCTTGGTGCATAATTGTACTAGAAGTATTCAAAGTTTCTTGTTATGACCAATAGAGGCTTTGTAGATGTAGAGCTGCCCTGGCTGAGGTGCCTCAGTCACTTGTGCTGATGTCTCAGCTGGAGAGACTGACTTTGGTCATGAAACTCAGGCACGTGCCAGAGCTTTTAGTCATAGAATCATAGAAGTGTTTGGGTTGAAGGGACCTTCAAGCCCCCCGGTGCCACCTCCTGCCATTCCCTGGGCAGGGACACCTCCCACCACACCAGGTGGCTCCAAGCCCCATCCAGCCTGGCCTTGAACCCCTCCAGGGATGGGGCAGCCACAGCTTCTCGGGGAAACCTGGGCCAGGTTCTCACCACCTTCAGCATAAAACACTTCTTCCTGAAGTCTCATCTAAATCTAAATGAACACTTCAGGCAGACGTTTAGCTTGATGTAAGGAATTCGTTGTCTGAACTGGGGGTACTTGTAGGTAGGTCACCTCCCTGCAGAGCCCAGGAGGTGCTTGAGGGTGGAGCTGGCTGATGATGGTTGGACGGAGTGCAGGGGATGGACTGTCTGGAGTTGAGTCTAAGAGGCCCTAGGACCCCCCAGGGCTTTTTGGGGAAGCTGGTTGCCCTGTCCTGCTGCAGCTCATGGGCAGGATCTGGCCCTGGTCCTGGCCAAGTCCCCTCAGTCCCCACTGGCCCATTTCTCCATAATGGGGAGGTCCCATGGATGAGCAGCCCTACCCTCGGCTGCTTCCAGTGCTGGTGAGAGAGATTTCCCTCCATCATCCTGGTGGTCAATGAAGACACCAAACGGTACTGGCCTCTGTGCCCACCTCTGAGGAATGGGCTTGTACCCATCCACCAGCTGGACTCTGCATGGCCCATCACCACCCTTTAAGCCTGGTGGCCCAGCCAGCTCTGCACCTTCCTCGCCGCCTTCCCAGACCACTCCTGTCCCCTATGGCAATCAGGATGCTGTGGGAGACCACACCGAACACCTCCTCACCATGGGGACTGGCAACCTTCCCCGTGCTCCCCTCACTTGGAGCCAACAACCCTGGGGGAGAAGGCAGCCCAAAGCTAGGACTGTAAAGGGACCTGAGAAGTTTTTTTTGGGCTCTCCTGCTTCCCTACCCCAGGATCAGCTCTGTCTGAGAGGTCTGTGACTGGTGTTTGTGAAAGCTGCTGGTGACCCCCTGGGGCATCTGCCCCTGCCCCCGGAGCTGCCTGTGCTCTCAGCCTTTCCTGACACCAAATCTGAATCTTTCTTATTGAATTTTAAGCCCGTTACTTTCCCATGGTTATTGAGAAAAGATTATTTTTGTCCTTGCTGCAGCTGCCTTCTTTCTGTTTTTACAGTCAGATCACCCCCTTCCCACCTGATCTTCTATTCTCTGGGCTGAATATCCCAGGGCACACGGGCCTCCCCGCAGAGACCTTGAAAGCATAATCCCATCATTACTATTGATTTACTCTGGATTCTCCCTGTATCTCTCATTTAACTCTGTTCCTAAAAGTAGCCTTCTCCAGCTGAAGCCCCACCTGCTCTGCACCAAGCAGAGGGTTTACATCACACGTGTTAGAGGTGAGGCTGCTAATTGTAAATCCTGGTATGTTTTCCCTTTTCTGCCACAGCGTGACTTTGTTGACTCATTTTCAGCTTGTGATCCTGCAATCCTCAGATCTTCGGCAGGGCTGCTGTCTCCCAGCTGGCGTTCCTGCCTGGTGCTGCAGGCTCTGAGCCATCCGTGCTGGGAAACCAGGGGGTGTCTCTCCTCTGTCCCACCCTCTTCAGGCCCATGGATGTGGAGGGTGCTCAGGTCCCTCCTGGCCGGCTCGGCAAGCCCCCGTGCCTGGGGGGCTCCCACCGTGGGCTCGTTCCCGTGGCCATCCCCTCTCCTGGTGAGGAGCATCTGGCTGTGCCCAGACAGACCTCCCCGTGGAGGCTGACTTTTTCTCTGAGCATCCCTCACAGGAGGGGCTGGCTCCATCGTGATCCTGCACATGAACTGTCATTACATCTGTCTAAATCTTCCTGCCACCCCCTTCCCCTCCCACCAGCCTATTTCTCGAGTTTCCAATGATCATTTTGATTCTAATCCTCTAATGGCTTTGCAGCTCCTTCCAGCTTGGCCTCATCTAGGAATTTAATATTCTGCACTCCATCATCTGGGCTGCTAATGAAAAAATTGAATACCACTGAACCTGGGGTAGGGTCCTGTGAAACCCATTTAGCATACATTTTTAGTCTGACAGTTAGTCATGAATTAGTTTTCTGATCAGTTTTTCATCACTTGGCAGGAGCTTCAGCTAGATTTAATTTCTGTTGTTTCTGAGAATGTCACACAAGGCTGTCAATTTCTTTGCAAAGGACAGCTATGTGATGTCTTCAGTTTCTTTGCTCGTCACCAAGCCCGGCTGCTGCCCTCTTCTAGAAGTACCTCGGAGCCCTTAAACTTGGTTTGCTCTTTACAAATTGCTGTTGTTGGTTCTCTCTGTTTACAAACAATCTGCTTTGCCCACCAGTTTTCTGGGTGATAGAACTGAGTTGCCTGGTCAGCAGGGGGATGTCCCTGTCCTCACGCCACAGCTGCTCGGAGCTTCTCTGAATCTCCAGGTGTCTGAGAACTGCTGTGGATGACCCAGCTGCCCGCTGGTGCCCGCCGTGGCTCCTGGCAGGTTTGTGGCAGTGTGACCTGGTTTGTGGTCTGCACAGCTCCGGCTCTGTCAAAAAGTAAAGGCAATTCATAAACCGCGTGCGGAGCCAGGCACAAAGGCAGGTAATGCCCCAGATCCTGCCCCAGCTCTACGAGGCCCAGCCGAGCTGCTGATCTGGCAGTATTTGCTGTGTGAAGGCAGCAACTGTGGAGCAAGGAGCTCTGGCCAAAGGCCAGCGAGCCGCCTGGCAGTGGTGGCACCGATACTCCCCAGCCCCCCAGTGCTGTCCCTCGGCTCCTGCGCTGTCCCCCGCTGTCCTGCCGGGCCCCACGCACCCTCCTGGCAGGGTCCTCTCTCACACCTTGGCCTTTCTCAACCTTCTCTGCATCTGAAATGCCTGTAATGGCTTGGAGAGGCTCTCCTTAAACCCTTAGAGATTTGCACTCTGATGTTATCTTAACACACCGTTGGTATCAGCTTTCTGGTACAATACAAACAGGTTGTTAGATGTATTTTCTTCAAAGATTTGTATCTTATTGCTTTAAAATAGACATCATGGTCTGAACTCTCCAATTTGCAGTCGTGTTGCCCAGGCAACAGAATATTCTCAAACGGAGTGATTTTGTTAAGGAATGTCTTCAGTTAACCATGATTTTTCTAATTTAGCTGAAATTCTAGCTGACAATGGTTGGATTGCAAAGTTATTAACAGCATCATATCTTGTGATGTCATAGGAACTAACAAATTTAATTCTACTTGCATAGATTATTAGTGCTCAGCATTAGGGGCACTGGGAAGGAGGTGGTAGATGTTTTACAGTTGCAGCTCAGCTGGGAGCTCCTGCTGGCTGCCATGGTTCCTCCACACGTGTAGAGCACGGGAACAGCTGCTCTTTGTGTTGCAGAGACTCAGTCCTGACTAACAACAAAAGCTCTAGCTGATGGGAGGATGTCTGTAGCATTATTTTTATTAATAAGCTCCATATTTTTCTCGTCGTCACTACAACAGTCACCTTGTCCTCCTCCATCTGTTCCTCCTGTCACACATTGGGATAGTCGGGGCTGTGGGTTTTGCCGGTGTGTGCAGAACTGGCTGATTTTGCTCTCCCGCTCTGCTGTAGTGGAAATTAAAGTTAATTTATGGAGGTGTGGAGTTCTGTTGGCACTTGGAGTGGTTGTTCAACCTGTTACGTATTAAAAATGCAACGCGTCTTCCTCAAACTTACTGCACCTGCTGTTTGAGGGGGAAAACTCAGCATGTAAAAGTGTGATCGTTAACTTCTGAGATGTAATTAATTAAAATTTGTGACTTCTCAGAAGCTGGTTATCAGTGCTCTTTGTTGGCCTTAATGATCATGTAACAGAGTATCCCAGTTTCTTCTAACCCTTCTTATACTTCACATGAGTTAAAATCTGCTCATACTCCAGATTTTAAAAGCACGTTTTGCAATGAAAACAAACTGTTAGTGACTGCAGTGCTCCTTTGCTCCTTCCAGAGTGTCAGAGTTTTCCTCCTGCAGTGGTGGTGGTGCCCTCGCTCACAGCCCTGTTCCCCCACCAGACCGTGCACCTCCTGTTTTACCCTCGGTGTCAATACCTTGGGCTCGGTGGTTGTTACCAGCACGTTTGGGCCAGGAGCCTGAGCAGTGCCATGGAGCAACATCTGGCTTTATCATTGCTCTGTCTTAACAAATGCAGTTTGAGCAAGATAAATTGTATGTAGCAAGTTATGCACACAAACACACACACACACACATATTTTTATATATATAAATATATATATATCCTGGACCAAGTCTGGGTATTAAGATATACTTTCACAGAAAAAAGTGAATGTATTGTGTCTACATTTCTGGGCACAAATGTCTTGTATGGAGGTCAATATACCGCTGTGTCTAGTTACTCAGAGCAGGCAATCAGCCCTGGAAATGTTTGTCAAATCTGCTTAAAAACTGTCAGCTGAGGAAACCCTACATTCAGTTGACGTAGGATTTTCTCAGTCCTCCTCTATGCTGAGAAAATCAGAGATTTATAATCAATCTTGCTTATGTTGCAAGAGTATTTGTCCTTCCAGCAGCAGGCTGTTGGGATAATTGATCACAAGCTTTTTTGTGATACTCTTTAGGATTTAAGGTGAGCAAACCCATTTCTGTCAGTCTTTCCTCAGTGGTCGAGATTTCCAAGTGTCTTTTTCAACTCAGTGCTTCCAGTTTGTTCACCTCCTTCCGAAGGACCCGTGTCCCAGCGCTGGACAGGCCGGTCCAGGTGGATCCTTGCCATCTTGTCAATACCACCTAGAACTAAATTTGTCTTTATGCCTTGTCACTGTTTTCTTTACTTCTGTTTAGTCTGGTGTTACCATCATTAGCACACACATTGTGCTTTGAGGCCCAACCAGTTGTTCTCCACCTCGGATTTAGGCACTTGGTTTTTCCATTCCAAGTGTGATGGTTTGTACTAGATCTTGCTGGGTTTCATCTCCCTCATTTCAGATGTCGTTGCTTCTGTCAGCCAGACTCATAAACTTGTCAATCAGACTTTATGTATTATGCCTTTTTCTCTTAACTGGATTTACTTTCCCCGAACTAGGGAAGTTATCAGTAAAACAAAAATAAAACCTAATTAGAGCCTATGGTGTCAAAACTGACATAAACTGTGCAGGAGAAAATAACTTGGAAAAGCATTCTAAATGCTAAATACGTATCTGTGTTCTTAATGTGCCACATGTGGCTCCTGTGATGGCTTTCCAGGGCAAGGTGGATGTGATTGCAGGTGATGCTGGGGCTGATGCCAGGTGGCTCACCCTCTGGTTTCTGAGGTCTGTGCTTTTGACAGTTTTAAGTGTTTAGAAGTACTGATAGTCATAGAATCACAGAATGGTTCGAGTTGGCTGGGACCTTCAAGATCATCTCCCCTCTTCCAATTTAAAACTGTTACCCCTTAGTCCTGTCACTACACTTCCTCCTGTTCCCTGGAATTACTCTGATTTCCCAGGACCCAGTATTTTAGAGGGTATGGAAAGCTCTTCCACTTGTTTTTTGAAGACTTTCTGTAACTTACCAGGATGTGCCTATTTGGATATTAATTGCTTGGCAGATGCTGCTCTGCCATAGCTCCGTGCTGTGGGAAGGACGTGTTCCAACCGTTCCTGCAAAGCTCCTGCCTTCTTGCCTCTTCTGCCTTGCTCTCTGCTGCTGTATCGTCTGTGATGGACCAAGGACAGGCCTCTGCCTTTTCTTCTTTATGACGGGTTCACCTGGTAGATGAGTGTTTTCTTCAGCTTCTCTTATCAATCACAACAGCTGAACTCTGGGCTTTCCATTGCTGGAGTAGAAGACTGGAGGCTGTGAGAGGACTATCTGGCCATGAATGACTTTCTCTGGCTGGAAGAGGCTGGCGGTTGTTTTTCTGGGAGGCTGAGTGTGGGCAGGCTTGCAGGGGACACGTGAGCTGGGGAAGCAGGAGACATGTGTCCCCCTCTCCCACGTGCCAGCTCTGTGGGCCCCAGAGGTTCCTGCATGTGCTGCTCCAGGCCATGGCAGTCTCTTGCCAAGAGCAGTTTTCATTTGCCTAATGAATTCTCTCTCTTTTTTTTATTTTTTTTTTATTTACCTGCTCTCGGAAGGCTTTCTTCTTATCCTCATTTTATTTGATTTGCTTTCTCTCTCTTTTCATTTAAAGTTTGTCTTGTAGGAATTGATCAGGTTTCTGGCCTCCTGGCTCCCTCCCACTCCTCCTCCAGTCTTCAGTGTGAGACTGATCTAATTCTGAGTCAGATGCCATCTCGGCTTCGATTATCCAGATGATGTTGCTGACTTGAAGTCTTCCCTGACCCGCAGTGGTCACACTCCAGCCGCTGATGCTGCACAGAAGTCTCTGCTCTGCTCGGGAGGCCCTGCGTTTCCCCATCCTTCAGACTGGGTCTGGTAGCTCTCAGAAGGTCTGTCAGACCCACGTCTAACACTGGTAGTAAGGACCATTCTGGAGGCAGATCTACATGCTGTCCAGGCCCTTCAGAACATACTTCAGTGCTGGCTGGACCAGAGACCAGACTGGCCAACTCTTCCCCAGGGGACTGGACTGTCCTCTCTATCCTCTTCTGCCTGCTCTAGATACACCGTCCATCATGACTGAATAAGGCAGCCAAGAACTGTCCTCACTGGTACGTCCCCCCTGTCTCCTGTGTCTGAGGTACTCTATTCCCAGGCAATGACTACCCATGGACCTTGCATCGGGTTATTTGTGATGAGTAACCATGACTTGAGTTTTTAAGGCATGCTTTTAGCGTTGGGAGGTTTCTCTGCAGATGCCCTCTTGGCACTGGCCAAATATGCCATTCATCCCTCGCAGAATCTTTTTCTGAGCTTTCAGGAGATGCCACCAACCCACCTCTGGTCTCTGCAGGAAGCTGAAGCTCATTGCCAGAGCCATTCTGCAGCACAGCATGTTCATGAAAACAGTGACCTGCAGGCCACGGCACTTGTTGGCCTGCGTGGCTGCCCAACTCACGGCTGCCATGGCCCTCAAGTTTCATATCAGGGTGTAGGAGCTGGTATCATTTCCTCTTGGATAACACACCACTCTTCTTGTACCCTGTGGGGTTATCAGCCCTTCTGGAGATGTCAGTCCTGACAGAGTTGATGTTCACTCCTCGCAGCCTGGAGATCATGTTTCTCTTCCTCCAGCTCAAACGCTTCCTGAGCATAAATGGCTTCAAAGTGCCTTCATAAGAGTTGTTCCTGCTTCCCAGAAACATTCAGAGTTCAGAGCACCCTGCTCCCCCGATAGAGATCACAGTGTCCTCCACCTCTCTTTAGGGTGGTTTTGTGATGCATCTCAGTGGGAAAATCATCTTGTTTTCCCAGTAGCTCCCTGTGGCTCATCTGAAATTACTGAGCAGAGTCTCTGTCTCTCAGCCTAGAGCTGAATGGCAGCATTTTTTGTTTCTCATGCATGTTTACATGTGCCCACTGTCTGATGCAGACCATTCCCAGATGCTCCTCGTAGGTCTAATGGCAGAAGTTGGTCTGGCTGCCTGGCTAAAGGGCCTCTGCCCAGACATGGGCACAGCGTGTGGGAAAAATAAGGACTCACTTGCTCTATAGACCATGTAAGTTGGATGTTTCCAGGAGGTACTGGGTCTACTGCACACACGTTGTATGGCTGGTTTTCGGGCACAGAGGGCATCCAAGATGGGTTTGTCCCAGATGAGCTGTGGGGCTGATGCCCAGGAGGCCTGTGTGTTGCTGCCAGGAGGTGTTGGGTCTACAGCGTAGTCATACGGTGACTGACCCCGGCAACACTCCCAGGAAGCATCGGGCCCGCTGCATCTCTGCGGGGTGGTGACAGCACACACGGCTCGAGTATCTAGAGTCTCTGCTCATATGGCAGCCCAGATGGAGCCGCCGTCTGTGAGCGGTGGGATTGACCTACTGGGACTGCCAGACTTCTGGAAATCTAGAACAAATATAGAACATGCCTGAAGTCTGCCAGGCCACGGAAGGGTAGACAACTTGGAAAAAAGTCCAGATGCAGAGCAGTGCTACCTGATAAAATGAAACGTGATGATTAACGAGACTCATTCTGCTGTTATCTAGGATAACGGAGGGGTAGAACATCATCAACAGTGGAAAGCCTCAATAATTGGAGAGGTCTTGGATAAAGTGATACAAAAATAGTTGACAACAGTCTGGCACGTTGACAGGGTCTGAAGAGAGCTGAGTAGAGCCAGTGTGTTATGACACTAAATTGGCTGCCTGCGCCCTACCCAATGAGCCCTTTTACATTCCTCTTCCCTGGAAGGTCTGCTCCATTTTTGCCCAGCAGCATCACTGGTGGTCACTTCCTTCTCACCAGGTCATCTCCTAGAGCCACTGCAGCCTCCCCGTGTCTCTGCCTTTGCGCCCCGTGTCCGTCACTGCTCCCGGTGCCTCTTGCACACCTCAGATGGTAACAGGAAAGTTCTGGACTTCTTGAATTCCTGCAGTCTGGAACTGGGGAATGCCTCTGAGAGTAGGGTGTGCTTTAATACAGGGAAAATGACTCAGGTTTTTTTGGTTCAAAAAGAGTCTTCCCCTTCTCAAGGTGGAAGGGATTTAGTCAGAGATTCCAGGGAGGTGTGTGAACTTCTTCAGGTATGAAAAATCATGAACGTACCAGTGTTTTCAGAGCCACTCTGGCATCTACTCAGTGTTCTTCTGACCTCCACCCAGGTAATTCCCTTTGAAGTTATCATAAAAAAACATAAACTCCTGCCACTGAAGTTGATCTCTTTGCCTCCCGCTCTTCGTTTTTCTTCTCACTTTGTGAAGATGCTTCCCTCAACTCGGATGCATGTGGCTAGTAGTCTGTGAGTCGTGGCTAGTTGAGACGTTTTGCTGCTACTCTGTCTCCTGGTTCCCGACTCTCCTTCTCTTAGAAACCTTTACAATGTGATGTCTCCAGTGGGGGAAACCGGTCTGTGAACTTTGGGTGTCATAAGCAAAGGACTATGAAGGTGATGAGGGGATGAGAATCTCTCTCTAGTGAGGAAAGGGTCCAGCGGAGGGCCATGAAGATGCTCAGAGGGCTGGAGCACCTCTGCTGTGCTGAGAGAGCTGGGAGGGTTCAGCCTGGAGAAGAGAAGGCTNTGCTGAAGGCCTAGAAGTCCTTGCAGGGACAAGGGGTGTCAGGAGGATGGGGCCAGTCTGTTTCCAGTGGTGGCCAGGGAGAGGCCAAGAGGGAGCAGGCCCAGACTGGAGCCTGGCAAGGTCCATGGCAGCGTGAGGAGGAGCTTCTTTGGGGTGAGGGTGGCAGAGCCCTGGCAGAGGCTGCCCAGAGAGGGGCTGGACTCTCCTTCTCTGGAGACATTCCAAGGCCCCTGGACACCTTCCTGTGGGTCCTGCTGGGGGTCCCCCTGCTCTGGCAGGGGCTTGGCCTGGGGGGGCTCCAGAGATCCATGTCCACCCCAAAGCATTCCTTAGCAGCCACAGCCTGAGCTCTGAGCCAGCCTGTGTCACCAGGGGCGGGATGGGCTCAGCGACCTTCTCGTGGTCTCACACAGCTCAATGGGCTTTCCTGTTTGCTTGTGTTCACAGGACTGTTGTCCCCAGAACACGGGATAGGTCTCAGGGCTGTGACTCTTACCAGGCATATCTAAGGGATCTTTCTCTTCTCTCCTGTCACCTTTTAAGACCTTACAAGCACAAAGACATGACGTGCTGCGGGGTCTGTGCAGATATCCCTCCTTCTTCTTTCTTTTGGCAGTTACTGAGTTTACCTGAAAAGATAAAAATAGGCAAATTGCTGCTAGATTAGAAAGTGCCGTCACTTTGATATCAGGCCATGGAATGACTCAAGGTGTTACAGCATTTCAGAAGATAACCCCGTGCCAGAACCATAGTGTGGCTGTCTGTCTCGTGTGGCCTGGTCGTGGGTATCTGGTGTTGAGTGGGTGCTGGGTGGTAGGACAGTCTGTATTTGCAGCATCGGGGTGAGACAGGATGGGAGATGCCCTTTGCACAGTGTCTGCTGTCACCATGGCATCTCCAGGGTAAGGAGCCTGGCTGTGACGCTGGGATGGCATTCCTGTATGGGCTTTTTGCTTCAAAGGGCATCATTTATCTTCTGCGAGGAAGTCAGGCTGTTTTTTCTGATAGTCACCAGTAACTCGCACTTTGCTGTGGAAGCACTGAGATTGCCAGCTCTGAAATACAAAAAAAAAAATAATCTGTTTTTCTGGAGTTTCCATCCTTGAGACTTCCTTTTCTTGTCTACCTCTCTCCAGAAAGCTGTTGCTTGTAGCTTAGAGTTCAGTGCTGGGGTTTGTTGTGCAATCTCTCAGAGGGCTTTGGAGAACGGTTAGTGCACCACACCAGGTGGCTCCAAGCCCCATCCAGCCTGGCCTTGAACCCCTCCAGGGATGGGGCAGCCACAGCTTCTGGGGGCAACCTGTTTCAGGCTCTCACCACCCTCACACCAAAGAAGTTCTTCCTGAGATCTCATCTCAATCTCCCCTCTTCCCATTTAAAACCCTTCCCCCTTGTCCTGTCCCTCTCCTCCCTGACCAAGTGTCCCTCTCCTCCCTGACCAAGTGTCCCTCTCCTCCCTGACCAAGTGTCCCTCTCCTCCCTGACCAAGTGTCCCTCTCCTCCCTGACCAAGTGTCCCTCTCCTCCCTGACCAAGTGTCCAGAGTAGAGGGGAGAATCCCCTCGCGTGGTGTGATTGCGTGCAGGGAAGGGGTGCTGGGCGAGCAGGGGGTGCAGGATGCCGGTGTGGTTTGTAGCCAGGGAAGCCCTGTGCTGGGAGGCACCGACTGAGGTGACAACACTCTGCATGAGACCCTCCCGTCTCCTTTGCTTCTTCCAAGTTGGACTGAAAAATGCAAACAGTAGCGCTGCCTGAGGAACTGCTGCTGCTCCCTTCCCGGGATTTGTGTGGGACTGTTCCCAACGGATTTCTGATCCACCGTGTTTATTCTCACCTTCCTGGGAAGTCACAGCGCTTCATGGGGTGAGGGGTAAGGGTATCTGTAGCCTGTCACAACAACCCCAGGCAGCGCTACAGGCTTGGGGAAGAATGGCTGGAGAGCTGCCTGGCGGAAAAGGACTTAGGGGTGTTGGTCGACTGTCGGCTGAATGTGAGCCAGCAGTGTGCCCAGGTAGCC
>VXBW01003246.1:39814-50893 GCA_013400375.1 Thinocorus orbignyianus | reverse complement strand
TGTGTGTGTAGTTGTTTTTTGTTTGTGTGTGTGTTTTGGGTTTTTTTTGTTTGTTTGTTTGGTGTTTTTTTTTTTTTAATTCCCCCCCCATTGGTTGGCACAGATGATTGGTTGGAGTAGATGGTTGGACTAGATGATCTCAAAAGGTCCCTTCCAACCTAAGTGACTCTGTGATTCTGTGATTCTGTGGTCCTGGCGCTGGGACCTCTGGGGGGTGGGAGACCATCCCCTCCCGCAGCGGCAGAGGCTCCTCCTGGCACAGCACGTGCATTCGCCACACTCTCACCGTTCCTTCAGGATCTATTCCTCAGACCCACGTCTAGTGAAACTCAGAACTTGTACTTTGAATTTGGGTTTTCCACAGAGACAGCAGAACGTACATTAATTGTTTGTTTGAGGAACTTCAAAGTTCAAATGCCTTTTCTGAATTCTCCTTTCCAGTCTCTTGCCAATTTTTGCTTTCCTGTTTCCCCAAATTCAGGCCATTTGCCTTCCTGCACAAAAGCCTAATCAGAGAATGAGACCTTTGGGAGAGCAGACCTTATAAATGTGTACGTATATATAAGGAGAGGCAGAAAGATTGTGATTTGAAGCAATCTTGGGGGGAATCAGAGATTTGTACTTGATTTTCTCTGCTTCTGTGGCCTAATTTCCCAAATGCAGAAGGAAGGTTTCCTTTCTTCCACCCATCTCTGATCGCTTCCAGCTCTGGCTGAGGAGGTGGAGCATGAATTCTGGGCCTCGGAAAAGGAAAAAAAATCACATAAACATTGTTGAGCTGAGGATAGTAAGACTATTTCTGCTGATAAAGGATGATAGTAGAGAGGTGTGCGTGCTGCACTGAGTCACCAAGTTAAATATATCCCTTCGTCACAAGTTGGTGGTAAAATGCAAATGAAGCTCGTATTTCTTGGAGCTGCTCCTGTGGAAGGGCCAGGAAGCCTCCAGCAGCTGGAGCTGCCGGCGCTGCTCTCGGCGTCTGGGACGGCTGGGTTTCGGATCAAAGACCTTCCTCCCCACTACTGACCCATCACAGGTGTCCACCTCAAATGCCAACCCTGAGTGAAGAGAAGAAGGGGGACGGGGGTGATGGTCCCAGCACAGACCAGCAAAGCCAGCAGCTGGGTCTGTGCCTGTTCACACACATGTTTTCATGCTTGGAGCAGCAGAGCTTTGTTTTCACCCAGAATCAACTGGATCCAGCTGCTCCTCCTTCCCAAACCAGCTGCGAGTGCTGAGTGAGGGCACCAGTCTGAGGCCCAGCAGTGACTGGGGAGACTGGGTGTGCTGGGAGGGGCATCGGGCGCAGGACTCAACCAGTTTAATTAACTGCTCAACCAGAGCAGGTCTCCCAGTTTAATTTCCCAGGGACCAGTGCTGGATTTTGTGTGCATCTGCCGTCTCACTGCAGTTCTTTCACACATTAAAATAGTACTTTTAGGCCTTATTCTGGAAATACTGGGTTGTTCTGGCTGTGACGTGGTGCTGGTTGTTTTTTTTTTCCCAAATATGTAAGAAATCAGCAAGGAGTCGAGTGATGTCTGTTGGCTGAGGCCTTGTTCCAGGAGTGGTTCCTCAGTCCCTCTCCTCTGGCACATGTTAGCCTGCCAGAGTGGCTGTTCCCCAGGACCAAGCCCCTCTAGAAGCTGTTCCCAGCGTAAGGAAGACTGGTTTAGTCTGTGTGTGTTGCTGCCAGACCCATGCTCGGCTTTCCTGCTTCCCTTGTTCTTTGAGTTCTCTGTGTTCTTCCCGTGGAGATAGGCCACAGGCTGGGTGGTGGGCAGAGCGATATTCAGCGTTGGTCCGAAACGCTGTGGCTTTACTGGGACGAACTGGTGCTGCAGCTCTGGGAGCAGCAGCAGTTCCTCGGGCAGCGCAGGTGGGAGCGAACAGGAGTTAGTCCTGTGGATGGTTCAGGTGAAATTGGTTGCAGGTAAGTCACATTCATCAGCTAATGAGGATCCACTGGAAAGCTTCAGGCTGGAGAACATCTTGTCAGTACCTGGGGGACCTGGGACTGATTCCTCGCTGGCATTGGGCGCACCACCGCCAGGCTGGGAGGAGAGGGCGGCGGTTGTCTCCGAGCTATTCTCCACCCTCTGGCTGCACTTGCCGTGGACATGCGCCCTTCCCACGGAAGCGTTTCCACCAAGGGGTCCCTGACTGGGTGAGCTGAGGCAGAACAATCGCTGGCGCCCGTCCCCAGCACGAGGCAGCTGTTGCGGGTCCATATGGCGTGGTCCCTGCGAGCGAGCGCAGGGCCGGTGCTGCTCGGCGCCGCTCAACTCTCTCCCCTCCCTCTCTTTCAGGTGGCCATCATTGCAGGAAATTTTGAATTGGCTGAAGTCATCAAAACCCACAAAGAGTCCGATGTTGGTGAGTTGGATCTTTCTTCTCCCCCCTCTTTTTTCCCCTTTCAGTCTGGCTGCGGAGCACGGGGCTGTTGGCGTGGGGCTGTTCACGGGTGGTTTCCCGGCGGTGGTGGCTGGAAGCTGCAGCTCGTTTTGGGTGTGGGGAGCAGCTGGAGAGCTCTGCTTCCTCCTGGGGTCACCGGTGTCCGGCTTGTTGGGTCCCGTGGTTGCTGGTGGAGGTTGCCAAGCTAAGGAATTAGCCATGCCATTGGTCTGGAGAGCTTGGAAAAGCTCTTCTGTAAAATCCTTACCTTTTGCATCCTTATTTGCCTGCTTACATCCTTGAGGCTGTTCCACGCTAGAGGTCCTCTCCTGCTGAGGCTGGTAAATGGGTGCTGCAGGAGGAGACAGTCTCTGTCTCAGTGGTGATGGTTGTGGAGCTGCCCCGTGGTGAAGCTCCTGTAAGTACAAGGGAAGTAGCAGCTGCTCTGCTTGGACTTGCTTCTTACAGAGGAGTATTTTTGGATTGTCTCATCATCCTTTTTCCTTGTGGCATTTTTCTGTGGGGTAGGTGTTATCATGGGATATGTTATATGTTGTGCCAAACTGAGTTTTAGGTCAGATATAAAACTGACACCTACTGAGTTTTCTTGAATTGTTCTGAGTGATTTATTGGTCCAGAGCTGTCTAGAGCAATGAAGGAACCAGTGCAAAGAGCTAATGCACTGTGTCTGTGCCTCCATTGAAGGTGCAGAGTCATCGGGTCAGCAGCTGAAAAAAGACCTGTGGAGTTTGGAAGAGGCAGCAGGTATTGGGCTTGGTCCTTGGAAGTGTCTGTGAATCTGGAAACCTGGGCCCCAAGGCGCCCTTTGTCGCTTCTTTTCTCAGGCAGCTACTGCTGAGAGCTACAGACAGCTGCTGAGGAGGTGTGGGAAGATGTAAGAGTCAGAGAGGATGTGGGGAAAAGCCTGAAAATTCCGTATAATTATGTCAGTGAACAGTGCACGCGAGAAAGTCACCCTGTTAATTCAAGAGGGTGGTGGCTGTCTGTGCCGGGAGAGGGGCTTCGGGCTCGGTGACCTCCAAAGGCCCCTTCCAGCCTAAATTCCTCTGTGGTTGACTGGCTCCATTATTTTTATTGAAAAAGTGCGAGGAAAAAAAGGGCATGAAAACATGTCAGGTGGGATGAATCCTTTGTGGTTTTGATAAGGCTGTGCCTATGAAATAGGTCAGGTAACAGTTGCAAACTAATCGCACACAAACCAGCAGGTCCAGATGGCTTCCACCTGGGGTCACGGGAGCTGGCAATGAACTTCCCCAGCAAGGAGAAATTGGTTTTGGAAGTTCATTAAGAGCTGAGAGGTGCAAGCGTCTGACCAGAGGAGAGCACGGTGGTGTTACTGAGGAGGAGGAGGGGGCTTGGTGTTTTCTCCTGTAGTTCTGTCAGAGCAGCTGAAGAAATCCTGAAACCCAGAATCTGGTGGGAAAGGGCAGCCGGGGGCAGCCTGGGCAGTGGTGGCTCCTGGAGGAGTCTTCCTCTCCAGTTCCCAGGCTGCAGTTGTCTGACTGTGAGAGAGGAGTTGGTGGCCCTGCCACCAGAGGTACTCAGGGAGGACCTGCTGTGTCAGGGCTGTGGGAGGAAGGATGGTCAGCAGCAGCTTCTGCTCCGTTCTGCAGGACAGGCCTTAGCACTCAGCTGCTCTTCCAGGGTCTTCAATCCAGGCATCCCTGCTTCTGTCTGGGCCTGGGGAGCTGTTCTGAGGTGGAGCTGGCTGTCCCTGCTCGCTGTGCTTTGTCCTACAACACAGAGCAAGCCCGTAGGGCATGAACTGAGTTCCTTTCAGGTGAAATTAACCCAGAAACTGTTTCAGAAAAACACCTGATGTACTCCATCTGCTCAGAGGCGTCAGCCATGGGGCCAGCCAGGGTCAGCACAGCGGGAAGGAAAGTGCCCGTTGCAGAGGCCGGGTGGTTGGTGGGAGCTGTGGATGGCCCACAGGGCTGCAGGACTTCTGTGGAGGATTCACTGTTGTTCCCAGTGCTCAGGTCTCTGTCCCTTCAGTTGGGGCAGAGACCAAGAGCTGTTTATTTCATTGCAGCCACCAGCGCTGGGGTCCAGGAAGGTCAGAGTGGAACCTGCAAGTCTGGGGAGGGAGAACAGGTCCTTACAAGCAGAAAACATTTGCAGAGACTGTGGAATTGGACTGTTCCATCATTTCTGGTTTTTCCTTTAGTCCAGAGACTAAGGACCAGAGAGGTTGGATCGTGAGGACTTGTTAAGGCCATCACAGACCCTCTGTGGCATATCCTGGTGCTTGTTGGTCAGTGCTGTGGCCCGTAGGGGAATGGTTTCTGTGGAGTGGAAAGGGCAGCCCTAACCCTCTTCCTCAGTAGCAGGAGGGTCTCCTGGGGTACAGCCACAGAGCCTTGTCTCCCACCTCTCCAGACGGGTCTGGAGACATTCTCAGTTCAGAACGTTTGCTGGTAGTGCTTTGGGGAAGCCTGAGCCACCTGCTCCAGCACCCTTGAGTTGGTTTGCAGGGGCTGTGTAAAAGGGAGGGCTCCCTCCAGGGTGGTCCTGAGCCCTGTGTCTCGTTCCCAGCATGGGCCCTGGAGATGGCCCTGGAAAAGGGCTGCGTGTTGAGCAGGAGCACCAGGGGCTGGTCAGAGGGGAGCAGGATGGTGCCTGAACCTCGGGACCTCTCTAGGGTGCTGCTGCCAGCCTCCTGGCACGTCCCCTTGGCATTCGGGTCTGGAATCCACATGGATGTTTATCAGTCAAACATGCAGTTCCATCGGCACAGTCGGATGTGCATCGCTCTACCTGCTCTCGCTGAAACGTTTGAGATGGTGTTAATTGCACTTTGGATTGTTGTCCGTTGGATCCTGTGCTGGGTGCTCAAGAATTTTCATGGTCCATCTTTTTGGGAAGTTTTCTCAGCCTGCAAGCTCTGAAGTGTCTGTTTCAGTGACTTAGTTGCCGCCTCTGCTTTGCCATCAGGGTGACACAAATGCCTCTTTTTGCTGCTTTTGGAACATAATTCTCCATCTATGAAACAGCCCAAGAGCTTTTTCGTGAAGTTTTCTCCATGCTACAAACCACTTGTTTTTCTTTAATGTGTTTGGCTCCCCTTATTGAGTGTATTGTAACTACATATTGATTTCAATTATTTTCCATAATTACAGAATAAAGATATCCTGCAGTAGCAATTGATGTCTTCATTTTGCCACTCATGCCCAGACAGGCAGATAACCAGAGTTATTAAATAACCAGAGTTGCTTTGCTTCATAATTGTGGTTTTTCTTTGTTTGCCAATTTTTTTAGAAACTCCTGATTTTCATTCACATTTTCTCTCTTGCCCGAGAGCAGATCTGGAGGATTAGTGTAACGTTAGTTCAATGCCAAGGAATTATCCTTAAGTGTAACGTCTGCGTAAGGCTGGTTGGGGCTGCCTTCCCTTTTCTTACGCTGAATATAATCAGGTGGTGATTCATGGTCACTAAGCAACCACCAGCTTCAAGTCAGAGGAATTAATTCATTATCAGTCGTAACGAGGCCTGAACCGGTTACGCCGTGTGACGTGGAGCACCTTTCTGTTGGAGGAGGGTGACGTGCTGCTCTGCCTGAGCTTCAGCGCTGCTTTCCCAGGCTGGAGCGCACCGTAGCGGCACTTGTTCTCCTCCTGTGTGCGGGCAGGGCTGGGAGCAGCCCACCCCCAGCCACCCCACCACGTCCCAGCTTTTGGGATGGGTTGGTCTCTTGACCCATGTTGGCTTGAGATCCTGCAACCCTGGTACACCGACAGCTTGGTGTGGGCAGCATTGCCGGCAGAGTCTTCCCCTCTCCTGCTGCCTTGGGGTGGGCTTTTTCAAGATGTTTGGGCCCATGAAGACATGGATTGCATGTAGAAAAGGTCAGAAAATGACCTGGTCACCAAACTCCTCCTTAGGTGTCCATCCCAGGTGGAAAGCAGCGTGTATCCAGATGCACATGTCCCTGTTCTCCAGTTCCTTCTCAGTGTGAGCTGACACCAGGATACTGGTCTAAAGCATGACACATTTGGAAGATTATGTGAGACTGAGCATTGAATTTTCAGTTGTTGCTGGGAAGTCTCAACTTTATGATGTTTTACACCTCAAACCAAAGAATAAGTTAATTCTCATTCATAAGGGTGTTCTAGACCCAAGCCAAGCTCAGTGTCGCCCTGTCCTTCAGGTGCCCTCGTATCTGGAGCCTGTCCCAGGTACGTCCATGTGCTGCCAAACATCTGTCAGAAACGCTCTGGGGGACCTCAGTCTGGGGTTGCCCAGTGTGAGAAATCTAACGTCTTCCCGTGATGCCCATTCAAGTTCTCCCCTGGCAAGAGGAGAAAAGGTTTGGGTTAGAAGAAGATGATATGTAAGGTCCCTTCCAACCCAAACCATTCTATGAAATCCAGCCTAAAGAATTTAAAAGACAGCATCTTGCTTCCTTAGAAGACTATGACTGCGTATCACTTGTTGCTGAGATCCAGTAACTTGTTCGTAATATTCACCGTCTGTGAAACCTCTTTTGTTTCATGAAGGAAATGATACCTTTTGAGATCTTTGGCCATCCGTGTTGCATGGGGCTGAACCTCTTCTGGCTCACTGGCTTTTTTGAGATGGGGGATGTCTACAGTGACATAAGGATGTCTGCTTTTCTTTATTTATTTTCCTAATGGTATCCTGTGTTTGGATAGTGTTTCTAGCCACTAGCAAGCTCAGAAAGAACTTTTTCCTGGAGCTGTGCTGTAGAATGGCATAGAGCGTGTCAAGTAGATGTGTATGACAAGCACAAGTAGAAGTTATGGCATTTGACCTTCCTTTCTAGCCTTTCCCCTTGGTTTCTCAGAGAAATTCTTGGAAAGTGCTAAAGGAGGTAGATGTTGAAAGATTTTGTATGGAAGCCGTAAATGAGCTCTTGTACAATGGAAAACTTTATTTATTTTTGTCTGATTTTGTCAAATTTTCTGGAGTGTGTGAAAATGTGGATGTTCTTCTTGAACTTGTTCTATTTATAAGGGTGGTTGGAGATCTGAGAGCTGGTAGTGGTGAAGAGATAAGGTGGAGAACGATAGCATTGTATGTGCCCTTCTTCCTTGTGTGCCCTTGTTAGTGCTGGACAGGACACCAAACTGCGTGAGGTCTTGGTTTGACCAGCCCAGCGGTTCCTAAGCCAGGGTATGGTCCTCTGCCACAAGTGTGGTAGGAGGTGGTAGGACAACAGGAACAGCTCTTGGGTCCTGCCAGAAGCTGGTCTTCAGTTACTGCAGGGTAGAGGGAGCTTTCATACTCTTCTGGGCACAGCAAATTCAGTGATCCACACTAAGGATATTCCACTGCAGAAGTCATAGGGTGGTCAGAGAAGACAGAGGTTCTGCAGAAAATCATTCCTGTCTGGGAGGCTGAGCAGTGTTTGGTGGCAGTACTGGTTTGGAAGTGGAGCTGAAATCCAGACTGGCTGAATGCGACTCTTAGAGTTTATTTGTGCAGTGGACATGAGAAGAGCAGCTCCTCGGGCCGTGGGTTCTCCTCTCTGAAGAGCACGAGGATGGTGGTGCTCAGACACTGGCACCTCACTGGGAGGCTTCTTTCTCCATGGGGAAATGCTGGTGGTTGCTGGTCCTTCATGTTGAGGCACAGCTGGCGAGGGGACCTGTGCAGGACGCTGTGAGCCTGTCCTCAGGACACTCCTCCTGGCCCCAACTGTCTGAAGGCTCTTCACCACCCCTTCTGTGGGGGACACGGCCAGTCCCCCAGAGACCATAGGCCTGTGTGTGAGAGACCTCACGGAAGAAATTTATCTTTTCTTTGTGAATTTGAAAAATTCCTCAAAAATCTGCTGATGGAACAGTAAGTTTTTAAGACCAGAGTGGCCAGTACGGTTCTCTTGTGATGAAACTGCTCGTGCTTTCACAAGTCTCTGCAAACTTTGCATAAGAACTCTTTGCCAGTCTACACATGTGACTGTGACTCTGTCACCTTGGGGAGCCACAAATAGCTGCTGTTCCTTTATTTTCTTAATATAGATCAGGCTGACCAGCTTCCGAACGATTACACGGCTTTATTTTGAACACTTGCTGTTTTTTTACATTATTTTTAGAAATGTGGGCTGAATTGAGACACGTTTTTCCATAATAACCTTACAGATGAAGGGAGGTTGCTACCCTTTTCAGGGGTTGATGTGTTTGTTGGTTAAATGAGCTCCTCTGCTCATGACACTGATCTTGGAGCCTGACCTCAGGTGGTTTGTGTCAGGACTCGTGGACTTGTTTCAGTTTTGCTGCTTTTTGAGGAGCTGGCCTGTGTTGTACAACCTCTGTTGGTGTTCCCAGATGCTCCACTTTGCATCAGGCTGTGATGCAGCATGTTGAGATGATCGTGTCTTAAGACGTGCCCAAGATTTCATTGTGTTGATACCAGTTCTTGTATGTCACAGAATCACAGACTGGGTTGGAAGGGACCTAAAAGCCCTCTCAGTGCCACCCCCTGCCATCCCCTGGGCAGGGACACCTCCCACCACAACAGGTGGCTCCGAGCCCCATCCAGCCTGGCCTTAAACACTTCCAGGGACGGGGCAGCCACAGCTTCTCTGGGCAGCCTGCGCCAGGCTCTCACCACCTTCATGGTAAAAAATCTCTTATTTGTGCCCAGTCTACATCTCCCCACTTTCAGTGATGATGTTTGACCAATGTCGTTGCACCAGTCATTGTGTCACCTCTACTTTTATTGCCAGTGATCTGTATTTTTGCTAAGTCATTGATAAAGACAACGCTATAAATGCTGCTGTACCAAGAACTGACTTCCTGGCTAATATTGGAAATATTCCCAACCATTGTTCTCCGCTAACATTCATTATTTTGTCTGTTAAAATGTGCTCCGGGAGCTTCTCCAGTGGTAGCCTGTAATCAGGGTATCACAGGGCCAGCAGCTTCACCCGAGCTGTGATGTCAGCAGTTATTTTTGTCGGTGAGATTTGAGCTCTTAAAGCCATCCTGGCTGACATTCATGAAATTCTCAACCCTCTTTATTAATTGATAAGTGTCCTGTTTCCGTTTTTCCAAGCTCTTCCTAGAAATGATATGAAGTTAAGCTCTGCACGGTTATTGGAATCGTCCCCCCTGACCCTCTGAGAGCCGCCTCCCCATCTCGGGAGCTTTTGAAGGAGCATTAGGAATGTAGGCCAGAGACTCACTGGGCTCTGCTGAAAATTCTTTTGAACTTTGCTGCAGAAGCTTTCAATCTGCTAATTTGGGTGTGAGTGACTGAGCTGGTGTGGGTTACTGCTGTCTGTGGCCTTGGGGAGGAAGTTTTAAATGCTCTACTTTGGTCTTGGGAGCATTTTTTCCCCAGTACGTGGGTACGTATGGGAATTATTTTCCAAGGCAGATGGGAAATGCTGGTTAGATTGCTCTGATTTTCTGTTATCGTCATTGCTGATATGTGTGCTGCCTGTAACAGGTCTGAGCAGCTGTTGGGGTTTCCACGAGCTGCAGGACCCTCCATGTGCTGGGGTTCACCAGCGAAATGGGAACAAGAAATGCACCAAACTCTTGCAAGGAAAAATCCCAGCGTTGAGCTGCATCAGACTGAGGGGTTTTACCTGGAGAGAGAGGCTGAAAACCTCCTGCCAGAGCAGCCCTCACAGGCAAATCGCAGCACATTCCAGAATCCCTTGTAGGGCAAAGTGAGCAAGTTTAATTAACACATGTTTTTAGCGGTTTTGATTCTGGTTTTACAAATGCAGAGCAGAATCTGTTTCCAGCTGGGAAGGGCTGGCACTGAGCAGGACCAGGAGACCGACCTGTGTCCAGGTGGGGGATGAGGAGGGGGTGGCGCTGGGGACCGTGTGTGTCCCGAGGTGCAGCGTCGGGTGTGAAGGTCAGTAGCTGAGAGGCAAGAGGAGGTGGCTGGAGAAATGGTTGGAGGAGGACTTCTTTTTTTTTCTTTTTTTTTTAATTAAAAAAACCTAATGAGGCTGTAATTCCCCTCAGTGGACTACTTCTCGGTGCCGAGGTAAATTACCAGCTCGCTCGTTGGAGCTGAGAGGTTCTGGGCTGCCTCACCACGTGCTTTTCCTTGGGTTTTCATTCCTAGAAAAGGCGTACCTGGAAGGTCTGGTCTCTGGGAGCAGCCTCTCCCCTGCCCGGGCCCAATCTGCCTCCTGCGGCGCGGTGCTGTGCGCCTCCCCGCTTCTGCTTTGTAATTTTCCACTATTAAAATGTAAATGTGGCCTCTCGGCTCGGAACTGTGGAGACATTTGCACTCCGTGCGCCTTCGCTCCTCCACATGAATATTTAACACCGAGCCAGCAAATCCAAATAACCCCCAGCCTTGTCGCTGCTCGGCTCGTTAGGCCACGCTGCGGGTTGTGGGAGCCTGGTCCAGGTGCCACCCAGGGGCCCGCGCGGCGTCGTGGGGCTGGGAACTCCTCGGGGAGCCCCAGCCACGTCCTGCTCCCTCTCCCACGGCGGCGAGAGACGTTTTCCAGGCGAGAGCCAAGCGTTTCCCTTCTGGAGCGCGGGAAGCGGCGTCGGGTGAGGCGGGCTGGCTGGCTGTGCCGCTGCGAGCAACGCTGTCATGGTAACTGAAGTGATTCATTTTGCTGCGAGAAACCCAGTAAACATACTTTGATTAAACTCTTGAGAAGGTATAGAAAAGAATCTTCGAAGCTGATTGTGTGAACCGCACAAAGTTGGGGTTTTTA
>VXBW01003246.1:0-32496 GCA_013400375.1 Thinocorus orbignyianus | reverse complement strand
CAGCCTGGCCAGCTCTGGCAGCGCCCGCAGTGCCCACAGCCGCTCCCCGTCCCTGCAGCGGGTGCAGGAGGAGAAGGAGGCCGACCTGCCCACGCTCCGCAGGAGCAGCCGCGGCAAGGCCAGGTAAGGTCATGGGGTGACAGGGCGAGGTAACCCCATGCCATGGCACCCACCAGGGCCACCATCCCTGCACGGGGCTGGGCACCCACAGGAACCTTGGTGGGGAGCAGGATGGCCCATGGAGCCCCACATGGTACTGCGTCTCCCTGCTTGGGGCCCAGAGCCAGCATGGAGGGGGTTTCTCCTCAATCTTCTCCCCCTCGGTCTAATCTCGCGTCTCAGGAAAACGTTAAGTGCATCAATGCTGCGTTGCGCTTGCCGTTGCCATGACGATGGATGCATCTTGAAAACTAATACTTTGGGGTGGCACGTTGCAGAGGAGCCAACACCCGACCTGCCCCGACCCCACTGCGGTGATGGCGGTTGCTGGGATGTGCCTGTGGGCCCGGGCGGTGGCATGGCTCTGCCCTGGGGCTCGCAGCAGCTGATGGGTGCCCTCGCCCAACCTGCCCAGCGACACAGGGAGTTCTTCCTTGCGCTTTGGGTGGCTTTGGTGGCCTGTGGGCATTGGTACCTCCCATTGTCTCACTGCTCCCCACCACTCGCTGGTCAGTCATGAGCAATGCCAATGTCGGCTCCGACACCTGGAAGACAGGCAGGATTTGGCTGCTCCCTTGGACAGCAGAGATGCTGCGGGAGAGCCTTTGTGGCCACGGGTCTCTTTGGTGACCACCGGGGCCAAGCTGTGCTTTCAGAAACCCTCTGTTAATGCCGAGGCAAGAGCGACCGTGGCCATGGCCGATGTAAAGCTGTGTCTGCTCAGCAGGGGCTGGTGAGGAGCTTTGGTGCCCTGGGCCCACAGCAGGAGTTTGGGGAGTGGGCACCAGGTCTGGGTTGTAGCCATGCTCATGAATGACCGAGAAATGGATCTGAACGTTGAGGAACCAGTCTGCAGAGGGCAGCTGTTATCTCTGTAGCAGAAACGGCTCTGAGGACATTTGAAGCAATCTAAAGGATTTAGGAAAAAAGAAACATGTCAGTGAATAAAAAATAATGAAAATCAATGTAAAGTAGCTACTAGAAGATAAAAAATTGCACGACTCGTGTATCTGCCTGGGTTCTCAATTAATAGTTTAACTCGGGAAAAGTTGCAGGGTGTTTTCCAGACAGCCCAATGGAAGCCTCTGCTCAATGCACAACTTTGGTACAAAATGCCACGATATTAGGTGAGCTCGCAGTGTGTGGATGGTGACACAGGAGACAGTCCAGTGCTTTGGTGGCCCTCAGTGGTGGCACTTCAGGGTGCTGTACCCCCCTGGACACTGCCTGTCAGTGGGAGGGCCGTGAGTTAGAGGGTTTGGGAGGTGCAGTGGAATGATCAGGAACGAGAGAACAAATACCTCTGCTTTGAAGAGAGATTTAGAAGAGCGGGATTGTTACCTTAGAAACGAGATGAATAGGAGGAAATAAGTTAAAAATATTGAAAATACCGAATGGCTTATCGGAGGGAAATGGGGAACCTCTGCCTGTTTCATGGCAGAGGGAGAAAGTCGCGGGCAATGCCGTTTGTAGCAGGCGCACTCAAAAGCCGTGCGGAACAGTGTTTTTTCCCCACCCTGCAGGTAACTTGGAGCTCACTGCCTGGGGGCTGCTGAAGGCAGAAGCACAGTGAAATGATAAGGGCTTGGTGGGGGCTTTTATCATCAATGAGCTTTTGAGAGTATTCTCAAAGTTCCTGGAGCAGCTGATGGCAGGGCAGGGGGAGGCAGCCGGGGCAGTTCCCGGTGAGGGGAGAGGGGAAGCATGGCTGGGCATGGGGGTGCCAGGGTTTGGGGATTTGCTGAGGGCAGCAGCACGAGGGGGCTTGTAAAAATGGGCCTGTTGTGCTGCTGGAGGAGCTGGTGGCCAGTGACCGGTGTGTTGTGCCGCTGGCTTCGAGCCGGGTAGCTGCTGGCCCATCAGTTGGTCCTGGATCGACACGAGTGCTCCCTGCTGAGTGTGAGAGGGGTGGGATGCAGGGGCAGGGGTGGGATGCTGCAGTGGCGTGTGGGATCCTGAGGCAGGCTCCAGACTCCTCTGGGTGCCCAGACCACCAAGATACCCGCTGAGCCTTCTGTGCGTGGGGTGACCAGTTCCATGCTGAAGCTGGGGGGAAGGCTCCTCGCCGTGCCAGCACATACCCAGGAGGGGCAGAGGAAGGCAGCTGCCTCCTCCTCCTGCTGCCAGGCGCTGCTAGAGCTGGTCTCTGCCCTGTCTTCTTCTGTCTCCTGCCTCTGCAAACTCCTAAAGCGTTGCTGGAGATGACTTAGTTGTTCCTAGCCATGTACATTTTACAAATTGCATATAGAAATGCATTTTGCTCCATTATTTTCAGATATTTGCCTATTTTTGCAGGGATAGGAGGATTAAGAAAGTCATTCCACTGGGTTTGGGGTGAGTGGCAGTGACTCGCACCCAGCCCAGGTGTTCAGTGGCTGGTACATGCTGGCAGCTTCTGTTGGGCCGTACAGTGACGTGAGAAGAACATCAGCGATAAGTCAGAGGGGAGGGAAGGCAACGGCTGTTGATCAGGCGGTGGGGTTTGAGCCCGGTGGCTGCTGTCCCGTGTCCCCTCGTGTCACTTGTGTGGTGGGCAGGGGTGGGCTGCCCCAGGCTGTGAGCTGGGCAGCGCGAAGGGGACGTTCAGCAGTAGGGCTGGCTGTCCCCGTCACATCACATGGTGCTGGTTGGGCACCCCTGCCAGTCCCACGGGCTGGAAAGTCTTTTAAATTACAGGGACGTGGTGCACACCGGTGCTGTTCAGCACAAGGCCGTGTGCTAACAAGTGCTGAGAGCAGCTAATTAACAGAAGTATTTAGTTTGAGGCAGTGTTGCTTTCACTTGTTGCTTGGCCGTACCGCTCCCCCGGTCGGTTCCCGGTGTGTTTGTGTTGGTTTGACAGAGCTTTTGTTCACTCCGGGGCTGGGGAGGAGCGGCGCAGCGATCCCCATCTCATCTCAGTGCTCGGTTCCCAGGGATGTTTTATTTTCAGACAAGAAAGCCTTCGCTTTGTGGTAAGTGACAAGGCAGCCATAAACACACGGAGCCCTCTCACATCTTCCTCAAAAAGTCTTGCAGAAAAGGTGATTCTGGGTCAGAATTTTATTAAAGCAAATACCAAGAAAATGTAGTGCCTGTAACATTGCCCCAAAATTCTTTATTCTGAGGGCGAAAACTCCCAGAAAAATTCTGATCGTTTTGCAAATATATTCAGGATGGCCAAGAGAATTTAAAGGAAAACTAGTTCAGGGTTGGCATTTCATTTTTCCTGAGATGATGAGCGGCAGCAGCTCCCGTGCCCACAGGCTGGGCAGCGGTGCCCTTGGCACTGGCACTCAGTCCTGACAGCAGCAGGAACAGTGTCACCCCACGTTGCTCTCATGACTTTGGCCAGGCCAATGGTTCTGGTGGCCAAGTCCCCCCATGGTTGTGGCTCCCCAACCTCCAGGGAGGCTGAGAGCTGGCCCTGGCAGGGGGAGGCTGAGCGTGGGAGCGCAGGTCTGCCCCTGGAGCAGAGGTGGTGGGGTGAGTCCAGGGTGGACCATCCCCATGACTCACATGACTGTGGCCAAGAGCCTCTGGAGTGGGATGGGCAGGGCTGCCAGGAGCCTGGGAGATGGCAGAGGTTAGTCCAGCCCAGCACTGGGTGACACTCACACGGCATGTCCCCAGATGGTTTTTGGTGTCATTTGTGCTAATAACCTGCCCTGGGAGAGGCTGGTGCTGGTGCAGTTGGCTACGAACCCCCAGTTGTCTTGTGTCTCATGGGGCTCCAGGGGAGAGCAGTGGGAAGGGTCTAACTGGCTGACTGTGCTCATCCTGCCTGTTCTGGGGAAACCCCAGTGCTGGACGTGCCCTGGTGCTTTCCTCACTCCTGCCTCCCTCTGTCCTCACCACTAGGAAGCGTTCTGGTGTTTGGGCTGAGTATTTTCTCCTCTGGTTCGTTGTTCCACGCTGACTCTGCATCAGTATGGTGAGGGGCTCGCTCTCTTCCCCCAGCAGCAGCCTCATGCCTGTGTTCTCCTCGGGGCTGGCTGTTTCCCCCCACTGCCCACCCTTCCCAAAGGTCTGTTTTGTCCCAGGTCTTGCCGTGGCTCCTCTCCCAGCTCCCGCTGTCCCTCTCCGTGCCGGCAGCTGGTGTCAGAGCAGGCAGCAGCAGCAGAGGAGTGCGGCAGCAGGTTATCTGGGCTGTTTTTCAGGCTATGGTTTTGATAGCTCATCACACGGCCTTTTGTGGAGTGGTGTGATGTCTGACTCACTTTCCGCGTGTGATAGCCTCCACGTTTTTTCCCCCTCAGAACTCACTACCTAAAAGCAGCCTTTCCCAATCTGAATCCCTGTGCAGCTGATGACTCCTGCCTAGATTTAGTACCAGTTTGCCAGGATCCCTTGAGAGCCTAACCCTGTTCTTTGGAGTGTGCTTCAGCCTCTTCCTGCTGCCCATAGGTCTGGCGAGGATCCTCTCCAGTCCGTTGTTGGTTTTGCTGAAGGAGGCACTGATCCCGATCAGCCCGTTGTTGGGGGGCCGGGGGTCTGGAGGCAGCTCAGCGAGGCCAGGGTGTGCGGCCACTGCTCAGAGCCAGCTCCTCTCACCATCTGCCCTTGACAAATCCCTTCTGCCTGTTACAGCACAGCTTCCCTCTAGGGAAGTACAAACACTTTGGGCTGTTATTTGCTCCCACGTTCTTTTTCCAATAAGTGAAGTGATGGTATTTCTTCAGTTTTTCTTTGGCCGTTTGCTGTTTTCCACTCTTTTGGCCACACTTTCTATAACATAAGCCTTCAAAGATGACCTTAGCTGTTCTTAGATTGCTTCATTCTGTTCTTAAACTTCCTACCACATGTGTAGTCAGGCAGATCAAAATATTCTTAATTAATTCCTGCTTCTGGTTTCCAAGTAGGATCTTACCTCTCTGCCTCTGAGATCTCATACTTGATCTCTAATTTAAAGATGAATAGGTATTAAGCACATTGGTCTTTTTAGTTTCCTCTGCTGAAAGCTCTCCCTCCCTGCAGTTAGCCAAAGGAGCATCAACAACTGCCAGCAGTTCCTGGGATCTCTTTCTTGTTGTCAGTGTATTTACATAACAAATACCTGCTTCTCACTGCGGTGGCATCTCCTCTCCTGCTTGTGCTCTCCAGGTGTTTGCTTCTGTTGGGTTGCACTCTCCCCTTACATCTGCCCACAACAACCACTCCAGTTTATGTTATGTATTTGAAGTCAATGACTGTCTTACGTTTCAGCTGGTTTCTTACCTCACTGCTGATGCATCCTCCATGTCGGGATAGGTCTGAAGTGCATTTTCCTTCGCCTTCCCTGTTGTGGGATCGTGTAATGGTTTGGGTCCTCTGGAGGCCATCTGTCCCACCCTGGGCTGACCTGTCATGAAACCTTGTCCCCAATATCCAAGAGCTATAGAGGTTGGCCTCAAAATGCTTTGTTCATATTTTGCTGGTCTTTCTTGCTTTCTTCTGAAGAAGTGCTGAACACGTACCGCTTCATCGCTGTTCCCACCAACGTTACCTCTGCCTTCACATTTTCAGCCACTTAGAATCAAAGCTCTGAAAGAGCTTCTGTGGCTGTTTTCTACACCTTCTCTATAACCATAGATTGCTGTTAATGTATTCCGAGAGCTTGCTGGGCAGTCGGTGTCCTGATGCTTCCCCAGTGGGTCTCTGGATAGATGCAGTCTCCTGTCACCCCACATGCCAGCCTCAGAGGGGTGCGGGTGGGATGCTGGCCTGGCTCGAGCCCGGTGTCTTGTCTGAGGCCCCCGGTATGTGCCTGAAGGGCAGGGCACGTGCTGAGGAAACCAGGGATCATCCTCCCCACTCTCTGAAATCCCTTCTCCTCTGGTCCGGCCCGTGAGCGTCTCGGCACCGGGGCTGGAGCGGCTGGTGTGCGGCTGCCCGCTGGAGTCCCCTCTGGATGGAGACTCCCCATCAAAGCCGCGCTGAGCCCTGAGCTCTGCAGTGGCCGGTAAGTACAGAGCATCCTTTCTTTTCTGGCACCTCCCCTGAAGATTCTTGGCACTTCGCCACCTTGAACAAACATCCTTCTTCTGAAATTGCTAAACCTGCAGTTATTGCATCAACCACAACCTGGGGACTTTATTTCTAATATTCGTGACCTCTCCTCGGGGGGTTTAATAAAATAAATACCTTGTCCCAATCTCTTCTTTTTTTATTACTGCTTTTAACAACATGAACTGATTCGCTATTCCCAAGCCCTTTTTTTCCTCAGCAGTGTGAATGACATCCTTGCCCTAAGTACTAAGACACTGGTTCATTTATTTGTTTATTTATTAAAAGCCTGAGACAATTTGTTTTCCCTTCCTGCCTTTTTGAAAGGGTTAGATCTGTTTGATTTGTTCTACCTGCATCAGGGATTTGAGAAGAAATTACCACAATTTGTTTCATTCTCTCCTCTGTGCCTCTCGGCTCTCAGCGTGGTACCGGCTCTTGATTTGAGTCCCCTCCACCTCTTGGCTGCAGCTCCTCAGCAATGGACCCCTGAGGTGGTACAAGGGCCACCAGCTTCTCGGGGTGTTCCTGGGGCCACCAGCCTGCTTTGGGTCCTTCTGCACTCTCTGTGGCTGAGCTGAGCAGCACAGGAGGGCAGCGCCGTGCCCCACACAGGGGTGTGATGGTTCTCTGTAGGGCAGGACAGCGAAGGTGTAGGTAGGGGAGTTCTTCCTGCTGGTGGGACACCATGGCCCAGGACAACTCCACCATAGAATCATAGAATGGTCAGAGTTGGAAGGGACCTTAAAGATCGTCAAGTTCCAACCCCCTGCCCTGGGCAGGGACACCTCCCACCACACCAGGTGGCTCCAAGCCCCATCCAGCCTGGCCTTGAACCCCTCCAGGGATGGGGCAGCCACAGCTTCTCGGGGCAACCTGGGCCAGGCTCTCACCACCCTCACAATAAAGAACTTCTTCCTAAGATCTAATCTAAATCTCCCCTCTTCCAATTTCAAACCCTTCCCCCTTGTCCTGTCCCTCCACTCCCTGACCAAGAGTCCCTCTCCAGCTTTGCTGTAGGCTCCTGTAGGCTCCCAGTGAGCAATTAGATGGACAGTGCTTTCTGGAGAGATGTGCAGCGAGGAGACTGCGAGTCCCTGGTTGTTGGACTGGATGGAGACCTCGTGCAGGAAATACGGGGTGTTTGCAGAGGAGTTACAGATGTGTGGAGTGATTTAAGATGCTGGAAGGGACCTCTGGAGGTCATCTGGTCCAGTCCTGCCATCTGAAAGAGAAAAGTGGGCCGAACGTGGTCTCAGGGCCAGTGCTCACCTGCACCACAGACGGTCCCTGAGACATGCTGCTCCCCTCGGTGCACGCCGAGCGCGCCTGACGTAACTGGGACAGATGCCTTTCAAGTTCTGATAAACCAGAGGGGAATCTGAGCAATATTCAAGTGAGATTGCCTCCTTGCCAGGCATGTTTGTCTCTCTAATAGCTTTTTCTGTTTGCCTCAAAGTTCCCATAAGGATATGTGCTGTCAGGTTGGGATACCAGCGAAGCTTCAGGAATATTTATTTAAGTTGGGCAAGACTAGAATGGGACTAGATCAGAGGGGCAGCGATGCCCAGCGGAGCCCTCTCCTCCACCGGGGCACAGATGCTGGCCCTGCCCCTCGTGAGCATCGTCCCGGCTTCTTACCAAACCCTTACAAAAACCTGCTGTTCTGAGAGAGCGAGAGATGCAGCTTCTATAACTCACCACCCGCATAAATAGAGCACAGGGACAGGCTCCCAGGTATTCTGTTGGTTAAAACATGGAGTTTTGTGTCTGAAAAATGGTACTGCAGCGTTTCTGAAGTGCAGCAGTGTTTGCAGGATGCTCCTGTTTTGTTCTGGGTGAATGGGAGGTCCCATCAGGGGGGGAAAGTCTTGGTGTGATGGTGGGGTGAGGAGACACGATGAGCCAGCATTAAATCTGAACACGAACAAGAACTTTTCTTGTTCTGGAATTAAAACAAGAGGGAATGGCTTCAGGCACCTCACCAGTGCTGAGTCCAGGGGGACAATCCCCTCTCTGCTGCTGGGCACACCATTTCTAACGCAAGTCAGGGTGCCATTGGCTTTCTTGCCCCCCTGGGCACACTGCTGGCTCGTGTTTAGCCACTTGTCAACCAGAACCCCCGGTTCTTTTCTGCCAGGCATCTCCAGCCATGCTTCCCCAAGCCTGTGGTGATGCCTGGGGTTCTTGTGGCCCAAGAGCAGGACCTGGCACTTGGCCTTGTTGAATGTTTATGTGGGACCTCTATCTGGCAGCAGCATGACGTGTCTCAGCACCGGTGCGGACAATCTCTGCTTTCTTGTGAGAACTCACTCATTAAAATACAGAACGAAACATCAGAACGTTTACAGTGAGATGGATGAGATGGAAAATGACATCAGTGACATGATGATGCTGTTGTGTCACTGGGTGGGACACTGGTGGCCCCCCAGGAAGGGGACAGGAGTGGTCCTGTGGCGCTGGCAGCAGCGTGGCAGGGACCAGCCAGGCTTGTCCGCAAGGGAGAAGTGCCAGTGAAACTGGGAGACGACACCTAAAGCTGCCAGAAGGAGAAGCGGTTTCCTTCACACCCAGCTCTGCCACTCAGCTCCCCGGCTTCCTTCTGTGCTTCACTGCCATCTACGCCTGGTGTGATCTCCTGCCGGTGGTTTACACTTGTCGTTTCACCCTCAGCGTGCTGGTGAGGAGGAGGTTCTCTCAGGATCGGGGTGCCATGTGGGGCTCTCGGGGTGTCCAGCTCCCCCTTGGCAGGGGGTTCCCAGTGGGGTCTGAGTGGAGGTGGTGGCATGTCGCCTGTGCCACCCGTGGGCAGGTGAGTCCTGACTGTCCTGGCTGTGCCAGGGGATCACCAGCATCCTTCCCCACTCTTCACTCTGCTGTTGCTCTCACAGAGGAGCTTTTACATCCCCAGAATGTTTCTGCATGGGGTGCTTTCTTTCATCCTTTGCGGACTGTCTGCTTGCAGCCACAGGGTCTCAGAGCCAGTTTCTCATCCCTCACTTGCCTTTTCTGTGTCCTGTTCACAGACCAGCCCCTTGCGCCTCTCCCTGTGCCCACAGAGCACACCTAGGTGTTCCCCCTGCAGGTTTGGGCAGGGGGTTTCTCAAAAGGCCTGAGGTGAATTTTGGCATCAGTGTGGGTTATGGAATCACAGAAGGGTTAGAGTTGGAAGGGTCCTAAAAGCCCCTCCAGTGCCACCCCCTGCCCTGGGCAGGGACACCTCCCACCACACCAGGTGGCCCCAAGTCCCATCCAGCCTGGCCTTGAACCCCTCCAGGAATGGGGCAGCCACAGCTTCTCGGGGCAACCTGGGCCGGGCTCTCACCACCCTCACAGCAAAGAAGTTCTCTGGGGAGGGGTTCAAGGAAGCTCCCCCATGCTCCTGCAGCCAAAAATGGTCCAGGATGGTTAAACTGGGCTAAAGCCCCACCTGCCAGAGTTCCTGAGGTGTCTCACCAATTCCCAGCACACCCTGTGCTCCCCTTCACCTGCTGCAGCAGGGGCGATGCTCACCTTCAGCACAGCCCCCTGCGTCCCCAGGGTCTCGGAGCAGGAACAGAGGCTGGTGACAGGGATTTTCCTGCGCACAGGAGGGACTGCAGAGCCCGGCTGAGTGCCCTGTGTGGGTGGACAGGAGGAGAGGAGGGAGCTGTGCTCGTGGGGCCTTGTGCAGTGGGGACTTGGGCTCCAGGACAGCTTTTAATTCTATCCAAAGCCTTGACACACACTCTGAGGCTGGAAGGGCTGGTCCATAATCCTGGTTTTTACCTGCTTTTCCCAGACAAGTGTCCTAGCGCACGGCCAGGATGATTGAGCATCTCCTCCTTTGCAGGCTCACTCTGGCATTACCGTCCCTGTCTCCCTGCCCAGAGAGTGGCTCCAGTTTGGCAGGAGTTTGGGCAGCGCGAGCTCTGGAATGACATGCTGTTTTGGGAGGTCATGAGGCTACACCCCCAGGAGGTGAGGACTGCCTGGTGCTCCACGGCACCCACGACACCAACGGCACCCACCTCCCGTCCTGGCAAGGGCTGGGCACGGCATTGGCACCGTGCACCCATGCCTCTGGGGAACTTCTGCTGCCACCATGGGAAATCCAGCAGGGTAGGCTCGCCAGTTGGGGACCCAGCACCCAAGAGTGGTAGAGAGGAGCCCTCTTGCTTATGGGGCTGGGCTTAGCCCAAAGTACTGGTATTTTAAGAATTTTATGTCTTGTTTAATGTTTCTGTGGCTCGTAATCGGTGAGCAGAGGTCTCCCTGTAAAACTGTGCCAACGGTGTGGGAGACCCCCAGAGCACTCCATGCGGGGTGACCCCGCGCTGAAGGGAAGGACGGGTGGTTGCTGCCACCTCCGTGCTGTGGCGCTCATGGCTCGTTTTCATAAGGCTCCCTGGCTGCTGTTTCTGCACCCCAAATAAGACCAGACCTTACGGCTTGGCATGGAATTGCTAATACTGCTGGAACTCGGCACTGCTGACACTGGGCAGCAGTCGGGGCTGCTGTAAAGGGCTGTTGTTTCCCATTTATGGAGCTATTACTTTGCGGTGGGCAGGAGTCTCGCCGGTGGCATTTACTGAGCTAGACTGCTTGTAACGAAGGATTTTTTTATCTGGCTTTAATCTTTCTGTTCAAATGTCTTCCAATCTGAAATTTTCCAGCTTTTTCATTGCTTCTGGCTCAGTTTCAGTTAAAATGGACTGGAATTTTTCAAATGAGGCAAGGTGAGGGAAAAATGGTTGCAATATATTCTTTGAGTAGACATGATGCTTTTAAAAATCCCCAGCATGATAGAAAGCTAATATTTTACACGGGTGTTAGCGGTGAAGCAAATAGGTGACAGTTAATGCTTCAGAGGAAATAAATTCTGATTTTGCACGGTAGTGGGGATTAGAAAAATCAGGTTTTGTAGGTGGAGATTATTTATAAATGGCAATCTGCTAAATCAGGGTCCCACAAATGCCGTTGTGGTCTGGGTCGTAGCTCTACAGGGAGATTTGCCTTGGCTTCACTCCCCTCTCCTGCAGTCATTACTGATCCTTGCTCCAGCAGATGCATGGGCACCTAACCCAGCAGGGGCAGCAGGAGGCCCAGTGCAGGTCCTCATCTCCTGGGTGTGTGATGGACACCCATGGCTCTGACCACACTCAGCGTTTGAGCCAGTGGTGACACTTCTAGCTCAGAATCCTGCAAGTCACAGCCCGTATAAATGCCTGCCTTAGGGCAGGGTGGGGAGCCCTTCCCTGCAGCACTTTCTTGTAGCCCAGCCGTCCCCACCAGGGGGAAAGGGAGGAGAGATGAGCATCCAGGCAGAGACGGTTTGAGGAGCCCTGGAGAGGCCACCTCGAGTGCCAGGTGTCCCTCGGCCAAGGTGCACACTGCTTTCCCCAGGGCACATCATGGAGCCAGACCTGGAGAGGGCACCTCGGGTGTCCCTTGGTCATGGTGCAGACAGCTCTCCCTGGGACACGCCATGGAACCAGCCCTGGAGAGGGTGCCTTGAGTGTCCCTTGGTCATGGTGCAGACTGCTCAGCCTGGAAAAGAGAAGGCTGCGGGGAGACCTTGGAGCAGCCTCCCAGGATCTGAAGGGAGCTCCAGGAGAGCTGGAGAGGGACTCTTGGTCAGGAAGTGTAATGGTAGGACAAGGGGTAATGGTTTTAAATTGGAAGAGAAGAGATTTAGATTGGATATTAGCAAGAAGTTCTTTGGTGTGTGGGTGGTGAGGCACTGGAAGAGGTTGCCCCGAGAAGCTGTGGCTGCCCCATCCCTGGAGGGGTTCAAGTCCAGGCTGGATGGGGCTTGGAGCCACCTGGTGTGGTGGGAGGTGTCCCTGCCCAGGGCAGGAGGGTTGGAACTTGATGATCTTTAAGGTCCCTTCCAACTCTGACCATTCTATGATTCTATGATCTTTCACACCTCCTTTAATTCCAGGATCACTGTAGCGAGATGGCTCATCTTCACCCTGGAATCCCCAGCGCCGTGCCAGGTCTCTGTGCAGAGCCTTCCCAAGCAGACACAGCAGACGCAGTGGTGTCTGCCATGCTCCTTGCAAGCCATTGCTTCTCTGACTCTGTCTGGCATTCCCATAATTGTGAAATTAACCTTTGTATCCTTTGGGAGAATGTTTCTGGCCTTGTTTGTGTCCGTGGACAGTTGTGGGTCCCCTCTGGCTGCCGTGGTGCAGTAGGCGTCACTGAAGCAGGTTGCTGCCCGTACCAGTGTTCCCCTCTGTGACAGAGACAGGGTTGCACTTGCTGCTCTCAGAGCAATACAGTGTCCTTCCCTGACTGGATAACTTCATTGAAATATGTGCTGCTGGAGCACTGCTGTCCCGTGCCAGCTCCTGTGGAAGTCTGAGGTGGAGATGATCCGGTGTCCTCTCTGGACACAGGAAGTTCTGGGGTTTGCCTGCACTTCGCAGGTGCTGGTTTCCGTAGTCTCGTCTCCATTCCCAGCCAACCTTTGTGTTACATTCTTATCAAAGACCAAGGCAAAGCATTAATTTCATTTTAGGCTGTCTTTATGCTGCCCTCAGCACCTAGCACCGCATCTCTTTTGTCCGTGTTCTTTTTTTCCCCTGAGAGCCTGAAGAGCTTTTCCCTGTCTGCTTTGATTTCCTTGGCGAGGTTCTCCCCCGGCGCAGGTACCCAGCCCTTGTCTCCTCACTGCTTTCTCCCACAGGGGCCTTCCCAGAACTTCAGCTGCCTGTTCCTGAGCCCTCCCACTCCCGACCTGCTGCATCTGTTGAGAGAGAGACCAGAACTCCCCTCCCAGCAGTGAATCACACATGGGGGCACTAAGTCACCCAGGGGCTCAGGCTGGAGTCACCCAGCAAGAGGGAGGAAGCTGCAGGTCCGTGTATCCGTCAGTTTAGGAGGAGATTTGAAATACCCCTTTAAGCACAGACCAGCTTCCCTCCAGGAGAATTTAGGAATAAACTCACCTGGTGAACAATCCACCTGATGTTTTGGTTTTTTTCCTGGAAGAAGTTGATCCCAGTTGCTACCAGGATTCGAAGGACTGCTGAGCTGGTGGGGACTGGGAGCCTGTGCTTCTCTCTTTGAACAGCGGAGTGGGCTCTGAGATGATTTTACCCACTGAGGGATCTCCTGAGCCTTGTGCTGAGAGTGAGGATGACTCTGAACTTCTCCTTAATCAGAAAGAACAATCTGTGGTGGGGCGTCAGCCTGCAAGCCTGGCTCACGGGAGGATCCCCTGTGCTTGCAGAGCTCAGGGCTGGCAGCAGTGGGTTTGGGAGAAGACTCCTCTGGTGGCACAGCTCAGGAAAAGGAGCCGTGGTCATTGACAGCACAGCCCAGCCCTCCCGAACGGGACCCGGCCTGGCGAGGAGCAGCAGCTTCTGCACAGGGCACTGGTTGGGCATCGCTGGCCTTTGTGCCCTGATGTGCTGGACGTGTTTTCAATCAATCTGGAGACACACTGGAAGGGAAATTCCAGAACTGCTGCTGTTCTCCAGCCTGTGCAGGGACGAGGAGGGGCCGTGCTCTAGCCAGGGAGCGTTGTTCTGAAGGCAATTTCTGTGGTCTCTGCTAGAGGAAGGTCAGACTAGGTGCCTGCAGTGATCTCACCTGGAATTTTAGGAGCCAATTTTAGCCTTCATCTCAGTGTAGGCCCTGCTTCCTCTGGCGATGGAAGCCCTCATTACTGAAATGTGTGTGTGAGAGAAGACTTCCCACATTGGGAAAATTTTGCTTGACCCACAAGCTGGCATCGTGTCTTGTCTTCTAGATCACCTCTTGCCACTGAGGTTCTCCCTTCTCAACTTTTCCAAACTTCTCTCAACTGCAGCCTTTGCTTGTCATTCTCCGTGGTATCCTGGAAGTTGTCTTCATCCTTTTCTTAGGAGGTTGTGGGTGCCTACACTGAGAGCAGCTGAAGGAGGTGTCCTCCAGCAGGAGGGTGCATGGACATGGTGTTCATGGTGTTGTAGAGCTTCTGCTGTTTCACAGAGGGACAAGGTTGCCCAGGAGCTTCAAACCAGTGTTACTCTGGGGAAATGACAGAGGCCGGGACATTGGAGGAGGCATCCCAGCCATGCTGCCCCTTGGGCACACAAGGCTGAAGGTGGGCACGGGTCTGGTGTGTGGTCCATGGATTGTGGTGGTGCAGAGAGGGGGCTTTGGGCACAGGAAGAACAGGGGAGCCTTTAGGGGCAGGAGGGACCTGGACAGGAGAGACAAAGCCAGCCTGCTGGTACCGGGAGGTGACAGGTCACTGCGAGTATTTAAACTGGCATTCACAGGAAAGTCTGAGGCAGTTTAAATGTGAAATTTTAGAAGTCCTGGCAGAGATGTGAAACCTGTCTTTGCAAACTGTCACTGTGCCAGAGGACTGGGGTTGCCAACATGTCCTTACCTTGGCAGGGCATGCTGGGATGAGACAAGGGGTAATGCTTTGAAATAAAAGAGGAGAAATTCAGACTAGATGTAAGGAAGAAAGGTTTTGTGCTGAGGGTGGTGAGACCCTGGCCCAGGCTGCCCAGAGAAGCTGTGGCTGCCCTGTCCCTGGAGGGGATCAAGGTCAGGTTAGATGGGGCTTGGAGCAACCTGGTGTGGTGGGAGGTGGGTTGGACTGAATGACCTTTAAAGGTCCCTTCAACCCAAACTGTTCTATGATCCCCATCCAGCAGAAGTGCTGCAGAGGGGACCCAGGAGACTGTTGAAATCCGTTGTGTGGTGGTGGTGCCTGCAGTCAGTAAGGTCACTGGGCATGCGTGTGGAGAACGGCCTGCTGGGGAGGGATCAGCATGGCTTTCATGAAGGGACTCTTGCCTTCCTGACCTAATGGAGGAGCTGTACGAGATGTCATCCTCTGGATGGAGGAGCTCTGGTGAACAAAATAGATTTGGATTTTCAGAAAAGCTTTAGATAAGTTTTCACATCAAGGCTGTTGATGAAACTAAAAATTGAAAGCCTTCCCCATGACTTAAAAGCTTGTTACAGGGAGGAAGGAAAGAGTGGGACTTGCATGTCATTTGTCAGCATGGCAAATGATCTGCAGTGGGCTTCCCGGGGATGGTACACACAGAGTGATGCTTCTAGGGAAGAGTCATCTGAACACGCTGCGTGGTGCTGATCAGGGACCTTGTGGTTCTTCATCCCTGTGGCCAGAGCCTGCTCTCCTGCTGCTTCGGCATTTCCCCAGGCGTGGTCAAAGTCCCTCTTCTGGGTGAAAGAGCAGCTTGTGGCCATCCAGGGATTGTTTTGGACTACTTGACAAAGAGGAAAATGAAGTGGAAACTCCACCAGTCCCCCTTGTTTTTCTCCTGGAGCTTCATTTTAGGTATTTACATGCTCCAGAGATCCTTTTGCACGCTGGCTACCAGGCACATCCCACTCTTTCCATCAGCTCTTCCTCCTAATCTGATTCACATATTCAAGAACCAGTTCTAAAATTCAATCAGGTCCCCTTTCTAGTTGCCTAATGTACTCCAGCAGAGTTTTTATTACTGGAATATATTAAATTATGTTGTTCCTTTCCTATTTCTTAAAGGTGCAGTTTTAGTTTCCCTTTTTTCCCCCAGAAATGAATTCTGCAGAAGCACGTGGAGGGGACTGCAGCGAGCGGAGCTCGGTGTGTTTCTCCGCTCACCGTCCCCGTGGAGAGGAAGGTCTGACATGCTGCTGGGCTCAGGCAGTTCAGCAAAGTAATGTTTTGTGACATCCTTAAATCTGGTTATTTGGCTGCCGGCTGTTTGTGTGCAGGGGTGCGGGCGTCCCTCGGCCGATGCCAGCCTTGCTGCCAGTGGCTGCTGGTACCTGGGGGGCTTCCAGCCTTGCTCTTCCCATGCAGACCTGCTCTGTCCAGCTCCTGGTTTTGGGGGGTATCCCAGGGAGAGGGAGGACCCAGAGTATGGCTGGGGCTGTTTATGTATTTGTAGTCCAGGGAGCTGGGGCGAGGAAGCAGCCGTGGCAGCCACTGCTGCGGGAGGGTTTTATCAGCCTCAGAATCTGAAGGCTTAGTCAAAGACAAAGGATAGATACTATGGTGACAATCTATGTGACGAATTACCGCTGCTGATAAGCAGCATCTTCCCCTTAGTTAAATTCCAGTTTGTATATTCATAATCTGCTTATCTAAATTCCCTGTGTGCTCTCAATTGAGTACGGCGTTCTGCTGCGCTTCCTGCGTTGAAGGGATTTGTGGCACTGCCGCACGCAGCACCCGGCTCTCCTGGCGCACCCCGAGGTGCCCACATCCCCTCAGCGGGGGAATCACCACGGGAGGTGATTCTCCCCCTCTACTCTGTGCTCCCGAGATCCCACCTGGAGTCCTGTGTCCAGCTCTGGAGTCCTCAACATAGAAAGGACATTGAACTGTTGGAACAGGTCCAGCGCAGGGCCACCAAGATGCTGGGAGGGCTGGAGCAGCTCTGCTGGGAGGACAGGCTGAGAGNACAGGTTGCCCATGGAAGTTGTTGATGCCCCATCCCTGGAAGTGTTTAAGGCCAGGCTGGATGGGGCTTGGAGCCACCTGCTCTAGGGAGAGGTGTCCCTGCCCATGGCAGGGGGGTTGGAACTTGATGATCTTTAAGGTCCCTTCCAACTCTAACCATGCTGTGATTCTATGATTATCCTCCCGCAGCCCCTCAGGGGTCGTGGCCCCGGTGGCTGGTGCAGGGACCTGGCAGCGCTGCCGGCAGGAGTTGGTGTGAGCGCAGGCTCCTGCTGGGCACGGCCGTGGTGGTCGCTGGCCCAGGAGGACTCACGAGGTGGCCACGAGCAGCCCGTGGCCTCCCCAGCACCACGCAGTAACTTCAGGATGGGGATTGCTGTGTGGGGTCAGGGTGCCGATAAGGATCTGTCGTGGTTCTGACCAAATCAGGAAAGACAGATGATCCCCCCTCCCCCTTTTAGGAAAAAAAGAGGAGAGGAAGAAATTAAAGAGATTCAGGAGTTTAGAAAAACTAAACTACTTTAATAAAAAAAAAAAAAAGGATAGGAATAAAAAGTATGCAGTATATACAGAACCGTATCAAGCTCCCAGGATGATGACTACATCACCAGTAGGCAACAGTCCCAGGCTGGACTCGGTGATGGACAGGAGCTGTATTCCAGCTCTGGAGTCAGGAACTCTGGGATCGGGATCAAAGGCAGAGGAGCAGGCAGGGTCCTCCTTGGATGTCAGCCATTGAAGAAAGAGAAAAGGGCCTGACCCTTTGATCCCTGAGCTTTTATACCGAGCACGATGCGGATGGGATGGAATACTCTGTTGGTCAGATTTTGGCTCACTTGTCCTGTCCGCTCCTCCTTGTAGGTGGGACCCTTTGCTTTTCCACTTCCAATCCTCCAATGGGGCAAATAACAAAATTCCCTGCCCTTGGTTGTTCCAGCAATAAGGATAAGCCAGGGCCTGTCTGCAGACCGTTCCTTGGGATAATCGCGTCTTATCACTGTGAGACGGAACAGTTCTCTGAACAGTGTGCTGTTCATTTCAGAGTTTAGTTGGCTAGAAGAGGCTCAGCTGAGAAAGTAATATTGTAAAACAGAAAATTGGTTGATTTTACCTCAAACCAGGACAGGATCACATTGCTCTGGGAGCTGTGGCTTCCACCTCCTTGACTGATGTGCCCCAGGTCTTCTGCGGTGGCCAGTCCACCCTGCTGCAGCAGGAGATCTGCTGTGGTGGGGCCACGCTGCTGAGCACCGCGTCAGCCAGAGCGACCGTGGCACTGTCCTGTCACCTTGGGTAGCCTTGGATGCTGAGGGGCCTGGAGCATCTCTGCTGAGGAAGGCTGATGGACGTGGGTGTGTTTAGTCTGGAGAAGAGAAGGCTGAGAGGGGATGTGATCAACGCCTAGAAATACTTACAAGGTGGGCATTAGGAGGATGGGGCCAGTGCCTCCCACAGTCACAGAGTGCTATGGGCTTGGAAGAGATCTCTGGAGGTCACCTAGTCCAACCCCCCTGCCAAAGTAGGTCCTCCTAGAGCAGGTCCCACAGGAACTTGTCCAGGCAGGGTTTGAATGTCTCCAGAGACAGAGACTCCCCCACCTCTCTGGGCAGCCTGTGCCAGGGCTCTGCCACCCTCACAGTGAACAAGTTCCTCCTCATATTTAGATGGAACTTCTGATGTTCAAGTTGTGCCCATTTGTGTTTCCATCGCTGGGGGTTCTCTGCAGCTGGAGGCTTGGAGTGGAGGGGGCGAACCTCGCTGTCCCCTCTGCAGATGGCAGGGGTGGGATATGTGGGCTGGAATTGGCCCACGGTCACTCAGGGATCACAGACGGAGTCTCCTCCTTCCCGGCCAGAGCACGTGGAAGCTGAATTCATGTGTTACAGCGCTGTGAAGGTGCACACACAGTTATACATGTGTGTGTGATGTATAGAAGTGATTGTTGTGCCTTGCCCTTTGTCTTGATAATCCATGACTTGGGTTTTAGGGAGCGTGTACCATCACTAAACCGAACCCTCCTGGATTAACATGGTACACATGCAGTGCCCCAACACAGCTCAGTGGGTGGATCGGATCCGTCTGGGCAGCCGTGGGCATTGGACATTCCCTGTGCTTGTGGCTGGTTCCCCTGGAGCAGACGGCAGAGGGGTGATGGGAATAAGCAGAGATCGAAATGTGCCAGAGCAGTGGGCTGCTGGGCTGGGCTGGAAGGAGGGAAAAATCAAGTGTTGGTCTCGTGAAGGGTCTTCAGGGCTTTCTGTAGTGCCCTTGACATGAGAAGCACTCTTGAACTGCTCTGATGAGAGCAAGTTGGTGCTTAGGAGGACTGGAATATTAGGAAGAATTTGAAGGGTGGGAGAACTAGAAATAAGATAAAACAGTAAGCAAGCTGGATTTAAAAGATAAGAACGCAGATTTTGACTATGAGTTCATGGTTGCCTTATCTGTTAGAAACAACAGAGGGAAGTGTTTGGGAATATTAATCAGAAGCCGATGGCCAGTGTCTGTTGTGACATGAAGGCAAATGCTGCTGTGGTTGTTCAAAAATATCCCTTAAGACCTTATTTAAAATACTACGTACTGTTCAGTGCTACAGATGCTCAGAAGAAGATGAACAGAAGCTGGAGCAGAGGAGGGCTGCCGGTAGGACCAGGAGACACGGGGGCAACCATCCTGGGACCAGGCCTCCCTGCACCCCGGGTCCTGTTCCCAGTGACGGTGGGTGCAGGGACAAGTCACAAACTGGAGCCAGTGCCTGAGGATGACTCCCGTGACATATTTGCCCATCACTGGCGAGCCCATCAGTGGGCTCCCCAGGACAGAGCCTGCCCATGGATTATCCTTTTCATTGACCAGCGGTGGATCCTCCATGAATTTGTCTAATCCCTCTCTGAAGCCACCCCCACTGCTGGCATTCACCCCGTCCTGCGGCACCGTCCCTCCACGGAGCAAAATGCCTTCTTGTCTTAAACTCCATGTCCCTGCCACAAGGTTGATGAGTGCAGAGGCACTGGAGAATGGACTTGTTTATCCTACAGAACTGGAGACAGAGATGGGATTAAGCATTGGGAAACAGTAAAATTAGCAGAAAAGAGAGACAATAATGGCACAGGTACAAGTTGATGTAGTTTTTCCAAACATCAGTATGGATCTGGGAAGTAAAAAGTGACCCTTGGAGCTGCAAGGGGAGCTCTTCCAGTTGAGTCCCTCTTGGGTCAGACTTGCTCTCTTTTGTAGCTGGTGGCTCTCAGTAGAAATGTTTCTGCCTTGAGTTTGCTCTGTGGCTTCTTCAGCCTGTGTGAGCTTTCCTTTCCACAGCATCAGGCAGGGGAGAATTTTGCAGCTTCCTTACCCTTATGTGAGTTGGTGCTTCCCTCTCTCTAGTGTGGATGGATCCTGTCCCCGCTTTGCTTTACACCATCCAGTTCCTGCCTGTGAGCAGCAGATCCCTGTGGACCTGCTCAATCCCACCCTTGGTTTCATACGTCTCTGCCGTGTCCCCCCAGTTTTCTCCTCCCAGGCTGGGGATGCTTTGGTTGTGAATCACAGAAGGGTTTGGGCTGGAAGGGACATTTAAAGGTCATCTAGTCCAACCCTCTGCCATGAGCAGGGACATCTTCAACTAGATGAGGTGGCTCCTTCTGCAGGAGCCATCGTAGACTTTTGCTCATCCCGGTCACAGTTCCTTGGCCTCTTCCAGATCTGCAGCAGCCTTTTGGAGACACAAGACTAGAACTTCACAGAGATTCACAACAACAGGTTGTCCATCTGTGCAGTAGCCTTCATCTCCACATAGCCTCTCGTGGCAGGTTTGATGATGTGCCATTTCTCCCACAGATAACACTCTAAAAAGTTTCTGGCTCATTTGCCGTGTTCTGGTGGTGACAGCAGGTTTGAGGAGCAGGTTATGTACCATCGTTTGTGGTTGAGCCCTTCCAGCCCCGAGTTCCTGGTGGTTTCTCACTGTTCTCACTCCCTCGTTGCTGATGGTGACTCTCTTGGCTCCTGTTGGGGCTGAGGCAGTCTCTGATGAGCCAGGAGGAGACCCAGTGAGGGGCTGTCACCAGTCTGTGGCCAGTCTCCTGACAGCAATTTTCATTTGTTTTTTTCTACCGTGGCTTTATTCTCCTTGAGCACTTCTTTCATACCTCGGTTATCTGTTGGTCTTTTAAGTCCCTGACAGGTTCTCTGTTCTTGGTGTTTCTGAAAAACGACTTACTACTTTTTAGGCTTTCAACACATTATACTTAATCTTTTATTTATTTATTTTGGTTTTTTTATTTTTCACCCATTTAACAAAATGATGCCTGATCTGGTCTGTTTATTCTTGTTTATATACAACTTTGTCTTTTTGACTGCCATTCCTGACTTCTCTTAACCCGACTTACCCAGCTGTTCTGTAGTCTTGCTGGCTTCCTTTAGGTCTTCCCGAAGTCCTTCTTGGCAGGCAGTATGTGTCTGAGCATCCAAAGAGGTGTCTTGAAGTCGTCTCCAGGACACCAGCAAAGGCTTTGCTTTTAATGGTCCCTTGTAGTTTCTTATTACCAAAATTAATTATTATGAATTTCAAAGTCCCTGTGTTTTAAACCCAGCACAAAGGCAGTTGATTTATTGGTTTCCATGGCCTCAGCAGGATTACAAACCTGGCCGTGCCGCGGTCACTGTTAAATAATGACTCCTAATTAATAGGATTATGCGCCGCAGCACGCTCCGGGGTCAGCGCGAGGTCAGGAACGCGTTTTCCTGCGGTGGGTTCCCCGCCTGGCGGCTCCGCTGGCCGTGCCCAAGGATGGAACTTTGTGTCACGCCCCGACACGGGGTTTGCTGGGTCTGTGCAGGATTAAGGGGTGAATGGGGTTCCCGGCTGTTCCCTGAGCTCTCTGCCTCGGATAGGTGGCCCTTTACATCACCAGGCTGGCCAGGTGTATTCCCATGGATGTCTCCTGCTGGAGCGTTGATCCATGGCAAGTCCATGGTGCTTGCTGGCACAATTAACTCCTCGATCTGATTTTTTCTGCAGCCCAGAACCCAACCCCGTGCTGGGCTGCAGCCACAGCAGCGTGAGCAGCAGGGCCAGGGAGGGGATTCTCCCCCTCTGCTCTGTGCTCCTGAGACCCCACCTGGAGTCCTGTGTCCAGCTCTGGAGTCCTCAACACACAAAGGACATGGAGCTGGTGGGACGGGGCCAGCGGAGGCCACCAAGATGCTGGGAGGGCTGGAGCAGCTCTGCTGGGAGGACAGGCGGAGAGAGCTGGGGCTGGTCAGCCTGGAGAAGAGAAGGCTGCTCCAAGGGGAGACCTTGGAGCAGCCTTCCAGGATGTGAAGGGAGCTCCAGGAGAGCTGGAGAGGGACTCCTGGTCAGGGAGTGGAGGGACAGGACAAGGAGGAAGGGTTTTAAATGGGAAGAGGGGAGATTGAGATGAGATCTTGGGAAGAAGTTCTTTGCTGTGAGGGTGGTGAGGCACTGGAACAGGTTTCCCCGAGAAGCTGTGGCTGCCCCATCCCTGGAGGGGTTCAAGGCCAGGCTGGATGGGGCTTGGAGCAACCTGCTCTAGAGAGAGGGGTCCCTGCCCATGGAAGGGGTTTGGAACTGGATGATCTTTAAGGTCCCTTCCAACTTTGACCATTCTATGATTCTCTGATGATTTATCCCAAGCCATCTCTGCAGTGCCACAGCCTCCTCCTGCCCTGCGGGGCCCGCTCTGCCGTGCCCAGCGCTCTGTGTGGGGCTCCCCTGCCATGTCTCTTCCTCCGTGCTCCCAGCGCATCCTTGAAGGCACTCGGCTCCTCCGGGATGGATTTGAGGACTGGCAGCTGCTGTGCACAGGAGCCCGTATGTTAGTCTGGGGGCTCTGCTTTTCCATTCTGATCATGCCGCTGCTCTTCATGGTTTTACATCTGACTTTTGCCGGCTCCTGTGCTGTCTCATGGCTTCACCCCACGCTGCACCACAGCTCAGGTCCTTGTCTGCGTATGCCGGCTTCCCCATCCCTCTAGCTGTAATGCTCTGCTCCAGCCTTGCTGGTGTGAAATCCCTGCAGCTCGCTTCCAGCGGGGTTTGGGAGCAGCACACCTCTGCTGCACGGCTGCCGTATCCTCAGAGTTCTCCTCAGGTTCTAATCAGTTCACATCCTGTTTTTCCCACACCATTTTCTCAGTCACCCGGTGGGATTTTGCCTCCCCGCTCCTCTGCCTGCCTCCCGCACGGCGCTGGAGGTACTTCAGGAAACATTAACGTGCAGGTCTTCATCTTCAGCTCCCTCAAAGTTGCCTCCAGCTGCTCCCTCCCACCCTCCTCACTTCTCACGGACCTCAAACATGGGTCCTCTACAACACGTCCAGATACCCCATGAGGTCTGTGATGTTACCAGGTGGGACATGAGTCACCATGGAGTCTACTTGTGTGTCACAGACCTGGCCACTTTGTGCTGGATCACCAGATCAGCTGCTCTGGAACTGGCGTTGTCTGGCAGCATTTCCTCCTTCTCAGAATTCATTCTTTCCTGCCATGAGACCTGCCCCCTTTTCAGCGGCGCTGGGACTGAAGTTGGAGGGAAATCCTGAAAATGTTTGGAGCACCGTGTGGCTGCGGTGGCTGGGGCCAGGTCCCGGGTGAAGGCCACCCCACTGCCACGGCGGTGACAAGATCTGTGTCACTGTGTGAATCCTGGATCAGACCCTGTGGTGGCAAAGCCTCTCTGATGGCAGCGGTGGGGACAACAGTCCGCTCCCCGCGGCGGCACAACGAGCTGCTCTGCCCAGGCTGTGACTCACCAGCCTCCCTTTTCGGAGAGATACAGATGCGGAGTAAATAGGAATCAATTACACTGCCTACACAGAGGATCCCCTTGGCTTGGCATCTGACACAGACATATCCTTCCTTCCCAGGGAACGAAATTGAAAATTAATTTGCATTCCAGGGAAATTTCAATTATGAATCCTCTTCCTCAGCGGCGACTGTCCTTGGCCACATCACACACGTGAGAGACCCCACAGCACCGACGCCGAATGTCTGCGGTGCCAGGGGGACCCTTCCCCAGCAGCCCCCCAGGGCTGGATGGACAGAGCTGCTGCAGCCACTTCTGCTCTCTGTGGCAGGGACAGACCCCACAGCTCCTGTATTGGGATCAGGGTCTGAGCCCAGCAGCAGTGCCAGGAGCGGGGACGTGCCAGCCCCAACATTCCGTACCGCAAGGGTCTGTGTGTGCACGTCCAGGAGCGAAGGAGAAGAGTGATTTAACTGCTGAGTACTGAGGGGCTGTGCCTTGAGGGGCTGGGGTGGATGTTTGGTGCTGCCTTCACCATGTCCCTTGGGCAGAGGCAGGGATGGGGACCCAGAGAGGGGCATGAGTGGTCTCCAGGACATCGATGATGGACCTGGCTGCCTGCAGTCTGGGACACAGCACTGGGCAAGACGCCTGAACTCATCTGGGGCTTGAACAGCAAGCTGTGTTCATGTCCAGCAGCTCCTCTATGCTTGCCTTATTCCAACAATAATATGGAAAATGGAAAAAAACAAAAACAATTCCATAAATCAAGCAGGGTCATAATTGTTTCCAGATCTCTCATCTTTCTGGAGATGCAAAGTGGCAGCTCCTGGTGGCCACGGTTGTGGTCTCAGGGGGGCTGGCATGCTCACGGTGCCTCCTCGTCACTTCTGCTGGCTTGGGCTGCATCTCCAGCAGATCCAGCCCTCCTCACATGTGGCAGAGAAACATCCACAGCACCATGAACTCAGGTAAAAAATTCTTCAGGACTGAGCGTCTTACCAAGTTATGGCAGAGAAAACATCAGTATTGTCAAACTGCCAGTCCTTTGAGAAGAATCTCTTCCTCTGTGCAGGCAGGCCAGCAGTTGTCTGGTCAGTCTCAGGGGGTGACAGTTACAGTGCAAGGGCAGTTACTGACAGAAGATGTGGGTCTGGGTGGCATGCAGACCCCAAGGCGATGGCTGCAGCCACCCTGCATGGCCCCTGGAGGCCCTGTCCCAGCCTGGAGCTGGGTTTTGTGTCCCAGACCCAGGGCGGTTTGGCCCCGGCGTTCTTGGCAAAGTGCTTTACATCCAAGCTTTGAAGCTGCTTGTGCACAGAGCTGGTGTCTGAGCAGGGGCGGTGCTGTTGGGGCTGTGGTGTTCCTGGGACATGCTCGGCTGGGCTCTGCTCAGTTTGGGACCTCTGCTGTCTTCTCTGGGGCCACAGCCCCGCTCGCTGCCCCCTCCAGCACCTCCTGTTCTCCTGGTGCAGCAGCAGCAGCGGCTCCTCTCTCTGTCATGGGAGAAGACAAGGGCCAGGAGACAGCCCTGTGCCCTGGCAGGGCAGGGGCAAGTTCCCGCAAAGCTGCTGCCTTCTGCGGGGCTGGGCTGTGTGTGTCCCTTGGTCACACCAAGGGCTGCTTCTCCAGGTTGGGTCGGGTGATGGAGCAGTGGCTGTGTGACCTCACACCCTGCCTTCCTCCCTCTGTGGATGTTCTGAGCTGCGTTTTGGCAGGGTGGCATACGTTTCTGTGCAAGTCCCCATTCTTTGACCTTGTTTTAATCCTTTAACAGTTCCAAGCAGTTCCAGTAACTTCTGGACTCAACGTGGCTGCCTCCCAGCCGCTGCTCCGGTGATTAAGGAACAGTGTGGGCAGAATGAGCGAATATCATTTGGTCAAATTATTTAAATTCACCATTGAGTGAGAGTTGGAAAGTAACTGAGAGCTGCCATCGCAGAGACAGAGAATGAGTGCTGGAGTCCAGGGGGTTTGTGAGAGTGTGGTCCATGAGGAAACTCCGGATCTCCATCAGCAAGGACAAAGAGGGTGATGGTCCGTGGGCGTTAGTCCATGCCAGCCGTGGCATCAGCCTGACAGAGCCCAGAGCAACCATGGTCGTGTTTGGAATAGAAATGCTGGTGTCTTTGTGCTGGCTCTCCAAACAAACCTACGCCAGTGGGATATTTGGCTTGGCAAAGGCAGCTTCAGGATCGCTGTTGCTGGTTTCTGGGAGGTGTGGGGAGCTGCTCTGGCTGCAGGGTGTGCAGGGAGGGCACCTGGGGTTGAAGAACCTGGTAACGCACAAAGGAGAACCAAAAAGTGGGCCAAGAAGGCTGCTCTTGGGTGAGTTGGCCAGGAGGTGCCATCATCTTCCTAAGGGGGGAAGAGCTAATGGAATTCAAGGAGTTAGCTGCAGGCTTCTGATTAATAAAATAATAAAAATGGTAATGAGTTAAGCAAATAAAGAATCGGCAGAAGAAATCCTCTGGGTCGCTGAGTTGTAAATGTGTAGATCTCTGCCGGTGTGTGCACACACTTACCCTGCTGCTCTTGGTGCCTTGGGATGGGTTTGGAAAAGCTCCCTATGTGCAGCCCATTCCTTGTGTCCTCCAGGTGTGGCCTGTCCAAAGGGGAGCCGCTGCAGAGGCCCACGGGCCCACAGTGGGTACCCCAAAACCAGTTGCACAGCAGATGCCAAATGTGTCAGGCTCTGGGTTTTGACCGAGAGGCACGTAAGGGCTTTGCAACCAAAGCCTTAAAGGTTCTGCAGTCATAGCCTTTGCAAGTGATTTCCATCTCTACCAAGTAGCTCTTGCCTTCTGCATGGCGTGGGTTCCTCCACCTCTGGGAGCTGCAAAACCACAGACCTTCTGGTGTTGGAAGGCTGATGGTGCCTCCAGCAGGGAGGGACTGATTACCCCTCTCCTTGCACTCCTGGGTGACACTGATCACAGGATAGCACTGAAATTATTCTTCTTTTTCTTTCATAGAGCAGAATGTCTGAAATATCTTGTGGTGATCACAGCAGCTTGTGAGGGTCCACCTGGACCTTTGCCTCCATCCTCCCGGAGGTGTGGGCTTTGGAGATCCTCCTGCAGCTCCTTTCCGTTGCTGTCCACCAGGGACTTGCCGTGCACCTTCAGCAGGACCAGGCTCCCTCTGCCCTGAGTGCAGAGCAGCTGCCAGGGAGCGAGGAGCACGGGAGCCGGCGGCGGTTGCCTGCTCCTGCACTTGCTGGGCTTATCCGACAGGTTGTCCACATTCCTAAGGATTGTGATCTTGTGGGATAGGCAGGATTAGAGGCATAATTTCCAGAAATCCCATTATCCTCTTTGTCAGCTGATAAAACTATATTTTGTCTTTTCGGTGGGAGTCCTTAAGATCTGATGGAGCTGCCCAGTGACATAAAACACTTTGAGCTGTCAGGGTGGAGAGGCACAAATCCAGGTGCCACTGGGGAAGTTTCGCTGGCGGGGATGCAAGAGAGTGCTTTAAGGAGTGAATCAATACCTGTGATTATATAAAGGGAGGCAAAACCTTTTAATTAATTGTCTCTCTCAGGTTTCCAGTTCCGCTCCATCTTCTCCAGACGTGTTTGCAAGGCTGGAGCCACGGCCAGGGCAGGCGTTGGTGCGTGGGGGGAGGCAGCTCAGCACCCAGAGGGATGGTGGCAGAGCCCGGGGAGGGGGTGCCCGCAGGACCTCCCCCAGCTCTGGTGGCTGTTGCCAGTGTGTCCTTGGCTGCAGACCCTCAGGCCAGGTTTCTGAAGCATCTCCTGGCTCGGGGCTGCCAGCGCTGCTCAGAGGATGCTCATCCTCCCAGGGATGTCATGTTGGGCCACTGGCTGCGTGGCTGACAGCGTCCCACACAGCGTTTCCCTGGGGGAGGATCCCTAGCAGCTCCTGCTTCTCCTGGCCATGTAGGGATCCCACCCAGGGCTCCGCGGCTCCTGCTCTGCATCGCTGCTCGGGCCCTTGTGCTAATTAGCTGAGCGCTGGTCTGGCGGCTGCCAGAGGAGGAGGGAGGGCGAGTGACTCCCATTCTCCCGTCGCCTTCCTTTTCCCGAACAGTGGGAATCTGCCACTAATTGGCTCTCGTTAGCAGGTGACTGTGCTGTTCTCATGTAGCTGTGCGGAGAGGATCTGAGACCAGAAGTTTCTCAGCAAAGGGAGCAGCAAGCTAAATGAGCCCTGCTCCAGGAGCTGGAAGGAATAAAGCCATTGAGTGTGAGAGTGCCAGCGGTCGGCCCCGGAATCTCAGCTTGGGTCTGCCTCAGTACCCAGCTTGGGGAGCGGGGAAGGGGGGTCGTGCTCTGCCTCTGAGGCTGGGGGGAGCCCCCATGGTGAGGCATAAAGCTCTCAGCTTCAGAAACTGCCTCCTGAATTTTGGGCAGAACCTGTGTCTTTTGGTCATTAGATCTGTCTGACCCAGGTGACACCCTCGACAGTGTCCCTGGAGCTCTCTCCCGTTCCTGAATTCAGGATTGTGCCCACAGTAGCTGATGGACAGCCAGGGGAAATTCTCGTTGACCCCCAGTGTGTGCTGGGGGGGCACCCAGCTGGAAAGCAGCTTTGCAGAGAAGGTCCTGGGGTTCTTTCCAGTTGACACCAACTTGAACATGAGCCAGCGACGTGCCCCCACCACACAGGAGAGTGCTCTCCTGGGCTGCGTTGGGCAAAGCATCTCCAGCAGGTTGAGGGGGGAGATTCTTCTCCTCTGCTCAGCACTGGTGAGGCCACACAGGGTCTGGCGCTGGGCTCCCCAGGACCAGAGCGAGATGGACATGCAGGAGAGAGCCCTGTGAAGGACCATGAAGATGATTAAAGGATTGAAGCATCTCTCCTGTGAGGAAGGACCAGGAGGGCTGGGATGGTTCAGGCTGGGGAATACTTGAGGGATCTCATCAATGTGTGTAAACACTTGCAGAGGGTATCAGGAGGATGGAGCCAGGCTCTCCTCAGTGATGACACAACCAGCAGCAAACTGGNTGCTCAGCACTGGTGAGGCCACACAGGGTCTGGCGCTGGGCTCCCCAGGACCAGAGCGAGATGGACATGCAGGAGAGAGCCCTGTGAAGGACCATGAAGATGATTAAAGGACTGAAGCATCTCTCCTGTGAGGAAGGACCAGGAGGGCTGGGATGGTTCAGGCTGGGGAATACTTGAGGGATCTCATCAATGTGTGTAAACACTTGCAGAGGGTATCAGGAGGATGGAGCCAGGCTCTCCTCAGTGATGACACAACCAGCAGCAAACTGGAATGCAGGAGGTTCCCTCTGAACATCAGGAAACACTTTTCCCCAGTGAGATTGACAGAGTGCAGGCACAGGTTGCCCAGAAAGGTTGTGGAGTCTCCATCCTTGGAGATGTTCAGAAGTCATCTGGACATGGTCCTGGTCCACCAGCTGTAGGTGTCCCTGCTTGAGCAGGGGGTGGCATGGGGTGACCTCTGGAGGTCCCTGCCAGTCTCAAGCTTTTGGTTTGATTCTGTGAATCTGGGAAAGTTTTGGAAGCGACAAAGCTGCTATTTTCTTGCTGGAGCTGGAATGGTTTCCACCAAACCCAGTCTATTTCCGTATCTGTCAGCCAGGCTGGGAGTAACAGCCTGAGACTCCGAACAGCAAAGCGTTTCTTCCAAAGGACACGGAATAAGTGCCACAATCGAGAAGCAGCGTTCAGCTGCCAGTCGTGTCCTCTCCAACAGTGCCATGTCAGGAGGACCTGGGGGACTTTCTAGATGGCAAAATCTCTCTTGCTGAACCACCAAAGAGTGTGACCTGATGGAGACAGCGGCCACTCCTGCTGTGGGACAAAGCCGAGGAACCTATGGCAGGGCATGTGTCCTGCGCTCCTTCCCACCACGTGGTGTGTACGGGTGCCTCCAGAAAGTTCCTTCAGAGAAATGGTCTCCAGCTGCTCCGTGGGTGCGTGTGAGAGCAGAGAAGTGTCCTCAGACCAAGGGGAGCCCTTCACAAACCCTTTCTTCATGGCCAAAGTGAAAGGCAGCTCCAGCACCAGAGACGAATCATCTGGAAAAAAAACCCAAAGCAACAAAAAAGGCAAAAAAGGTTGATTTTGGGATTGGAGCCTTGTGGACAGGAAGAATTTAACAGTCATACAGGTGGGAGGAAAGGCGAACGGGTTAACTGTGAGGCTGCCAGATTCCTTGCATTCCCGAGAGGATCAGTTTGTAGCACATTTTAAAACAGCAGGAAGTTCCTCCATGCAAAACCTTTCTGCATCCTGAAGCAACAAAAAATCTGATATTCAGAGGGGGAAAAAAGCACAGAATCACAGCATCTTCGTGGTTGGAAAGGACCTCTGAGATCATCGAGTCCAACTACAGACACACAAGAAGCCCCTGCATCTCGGCCACCAGAGCATGCCCTCAAGTGCCACGGCTACACGGTTCTGAAATCCCTCCAGGATGGTGACTCCACCTCCCTGGCCCTGCCAGGGCCTGACCACCCTCTCAGGACAGTCATTCCTCCGAATGTCTCATTTAAACTTCCCCTGCCCCAGCTTCAGACCATTTCCTCTGGTCCTGTCATGATTCCCCTGGGAGAAGAGGCCACCACCCACCTCTCTACCCCCTGTAGAGGGCAAGGAGGAGTTGTAGAGAGTGAGAAGGTCTCCCCTCCACCTCCTCCGGGCTGAACACCCTCAGTTCCCTCAGCCTCTCCTCACAGGGCTGGTTCTCCAGACCCCTCACCACCTTGGTGTCTCTCCTCTGGACACGCTCCAGCCCCCCAATGTCCTTCTTGTAGTGAGGGGCCCAGAACTGGACACAGCACTGGAGGAGAGGCCTCATCAGTGCCCAGGACAGAGGCACCATCACTTCCTAAAATGCAGGATCTGTAAGAAATATTTTCATGATAATGTACGAGACACCTCAGTGTGTTCAGTGGAGACAGGCAGAAGCGTGGCCAGGAAAACCCTGAGTGATTCCCACCACTGACACACCCTGTGGCCTAGGACCAGGGGAGGAGGAGAAAGAAGAAGAAGAGGAGGGGGAGGAGAAGAAGGAAAAGGAAGAAAAGGAGGAGGAGGATTTTCTTCTGATCAGCCCCTTGAGAGCACAGGAAAATTAAAGCAGCTGCCCTGGGTGTTTGGGGCTGCTGGACATGTTTGAGGTGATTGTGGGGGCTGTTCCCGTCTGTTCATTCACTTGCGGTGGTTTGAACCAACCCCCAGATTGGGGAAGGGGCATCTGGCTTCCCTCAGAAAGGATGGTAGCTTTTTGAGTCTAGAGTCCACTCTGGAGAGAAAGCTCTTCCATACCAGACTGCTTCCGATGGAGCAGCTCTGTCAGGTGGTCAGGTCTCCACCACCATGTCCAGGTGCTGTTGAGCCTTGCTGCTCCTGGGGGCTAAAACATCTGTAAGAAGCATGAGACATGGAGTTGAGTCCATCTCAGATAGTTATTTTCAACAGGCAGAGCAGGCGCAAGGCCTCAGAAATGTCACCCGAAGGTGTGCTGTCAGGTCTGCACAGCAGTGTTCCTGGAACAGTCATTTATCTGCGGAGACCCAAGCCTGAGCAGCCCGACCCCACAGAACCTGACCAGGAGGAACACCACACGTGGGCTGTGCAGGGCGAAGCCTCCAAAGAAACTCCACGTCAGGTTGCTGGCTCCCGGAGCAGGTCGCTGGCTGCGGAAGCAGTGTGCGAGATGGGTGGACACGTCCTCCAGCTGCTGCGGAGGCCCAGTGGGACCAGAGGGTCCCTCTTGCCGGTGTCCTTTGGTTGAACGGTTCCCACCGCTGGGCTGGTTCACCCAGCATTCCTCTCCCGTGGNCAGCCCCAGCTCTCTCAGCCTGTCCTCCCAGCAGAGCTGCTCCAGCCCTCCCAGCATCTTGGTGGCCTCCGCTGGCCCCGTCCCACCAGGTCCATGTCCTTTCTGTGTTGAGGAATCCCAGGTGCAGTTGGGACGGAGGGGTTCCAGGCGAAGGGCTGCTGCGAGGAAAAGCCCCATGACCCCCCGGGCAGGGTCTCCGTGCAGCAGAGGAGGGGGCTGCTCCTCTCCCACGGCGACTGCCGTTTATTTGGGCTGCCCCCTGGCACCCTGCAGGGAGCCGTCTCCTCTGGCACCCTGCATGTCTTGGCGAGGAGGAGGAGGAGGAGGATGTGGGCATCGCTCAGCACAATCACGATCATCCGTTGGGAACATGGGGAAGCTCCGTGGCTGCTGAGCAAACCCTGCCAAGGTGGTTTGTTTTATTCGCAGCACAGCCGGGGCCCTGGCTGCTGCTCGGGGCCAGCGCTGCATCCCCGCGCCACGGGCTGCACCAGACACGGACAAACGAGGCACAAAGCCCACCCCCCGGGTGCCTCGTGGCGTGGGGGAATAAGGAGGTGAAGAGCTGGGGTGGAAACGCACCCCGAGATGCTCTGCTCCCCACGGGAGAGAACAGAAAACCCTTCCCCACAGATTTTCTTACGTTTTCCTGGTGGGAAAACAGACAGGAATGACCCCTGAGCATAGCGCAAACCTGGAGCAGCGGCACGGCTGACACGGGTCTCTATCAAGCGGGCGTTGACGTGAAATATGATTAAGCTAATTAGCAGCCTTTAATTGAAATTGAGCCTGCCCGAAGAGGCCAAACAGGAATGGTGCTACTCTTTGAAACGATTACAAAACTTGTTATAAACGTACCTCTGGTGGAACGGACGGAGGCTTCGGCGGCATCTTGACTTATTAACTCCTTAATGATTAAAAAATGAGTGTGGTGCGGAACTGACACAGCAGATGGGCACGGGGCTGCAACCCGGGGGGCTGCTCCAGAGGGGCCGTGGGGACGGGGTGACGCTGGGACCTCCCCGTCACCCCCCCAGGGACCAGCTCTTGGTGGGAGGCGATGGATGGGAGGTCGCTGCTGAGAAAAGGCACCGGCCAGGGGAGGGGACCAGGATCGGGGGGAGCCGTGGCTCCCCCGGTGGCATCGGTGGCCCAGCGAGGGGAGGGGGCTGGCAGGGGGTACCCCAGAGAAGCCAAGAGGCTGGAGGGGGGTCCCCACTGCTGACAGGGCACCTGGTGGCGCTGGGGGGGTGGCAGTGCCGTGCTGCAGGATGCCCCCCCGGCACTGTAGGGGCTGGGGGCTGCCTGCCTGCCCCCCGTTCCTGGCGGGCAGGGGGCGAGGGGCACCGTGCCCGGCAGATGTTCGTGCGGCGCCTCCGCTCCCGCATCTCCTCCCGCTCTGGAATCGCAGCG